>SDVV010012493.1:0-15441 GCA_016164225.1 Gammarus roeselii
ATAACTCACAACCACCTGATGGATGTCGACATAGGACCAAACGCACCACCTTGCCCCTGTTGCCACCAAGTGGCTATCAGCGTGAAACACTTACTGATGGATTGCAACGCATTCGCGGCAGCCCGACGAGCGTTCCTAGATCCCCCGTGCAACCTACAAAGCCTACTCACGGACCCAACCTACCGTGAAAAGCTTATCGCTTTCGGAAAACACACCGGACTAAACGAAGCTGTCTAAACCTCTGACACCTGTGCAAATGAGGTGGTCCCTCCACCTCATTACACACAGAAACAACTGGTCATTTTACGAAGATACGCATTAACTCTATACTCTCTCGTATGCGCTAATACGCAAATATGCCACAGTTAAAATATGTACTGACTTCATCTTGACAAAGCTAATATTTTCGCACGCGAGGCCGTGCGGACTTACTTAAATCAACGACGGTCGCGCCCTACGGGGGAGCCTATTATGACTCACGTTGAGGCTCTGGTGGAAATGAGGCCCAAATCAATCAATCTAGTAGTGTACTTCGACGGTATACTTTAAAGCCTTGACAATTAAATCTACTAGATGGCCCGGGTCAGAGTCTAAGCCTTACTATGACTATGCATGCTACCGAGCTCTAGTTGACCAGTTATTTTCAAAATAAACGGGAAATTTAAGTATATCTACGGTAGTGATTGTGGTCATAAGTAGATACAGCAAAATGTTGCGTTTTCATTTGACATACTCGAGTTGAGAGGCCCGATGAGATACTATTGTAATTATTTTTGAAAATCTGTCATCCCGACCTCCTCTCCAGGCCAATGTCGGGCAGCGGTACCGCAAACCGCAGAGGGAGGCTGCAAGGCGAGTGTAGGGGCGCCGGCCGCTCCCTCCTAGCCCTCGCACCAGCAGATGTCCTCCAGGCTGACGCAGCACCCGCACCAGCCTCCCTACGTGCCGAGATGTGTACCTGGGAACAGGTGAATCAAAAATATAGAAAGTGTGCGCAATTGAAAGGGGAAATTATGTTGCTCAAATACATGTGAATATTAAAATTTGAAATATACTCAATATTGTAAGTGGACGCTAATAATGTTACGTCAGTTACTGTTACATTTCAAGTGTCGACTTGAAATGTGTCTATGAAAGTCAATATTTATGTGTGGTGGATGATCTGTTTTGTCTTCACTAACGAGCCGAAAGTATGATAGTTAACTTCATTACATGATAGCAATAATTTTCTTTATCGGCGGCTTAGCTCTGAAAGAATTTATTTTATGTATAATTATCAATTGCTTATCCACTTTTATCACCTACATTAGCCTCTCAATTAATTCGAACTGCTATATCCTGAGATTCATCTCAGTCGACTACTCACTCAGTCATTACAACATTGATCTTGCCCTGATCGGAGGCGTTGAAGTCCTGTAGGTGTTTCAACAGGAACCGTTTAGAGACGGCCTCCTCGAACACCTCGTCATAACGATGAAGCTTCAGCTTCTTCAATGGTTGCTCCTCCTGCTGCTCTGCGCTGCTCACACCAGTCGCTGAATTGCTCCTCTTTACTTTGGCTTTAGCGGCCTCCTCTTTGGCCTCATTGGCGTCGTCAGTGGCACTTCCCAAGTGACTCCATATTAGCCTGCCTATGCAGTCCGGGGTTATCTGGTACAGAAAAGGCAGGGTTGCTTTAATCACTTTTCTATGCGCCTATTGGATATGCTAAGGAGCGAAAAAAACTGTAAAGTATCATTTGATTTATTTGCTGAATGGAGTAAAACGGAGTTACAAACAGCAGCTACATTCACTCTTTCACTCACTGATCCGTCATGGTTACAGAACTTCTCGAAGACGGTGGCGAGGTTCTCCTTGAAATGCGTCTTGGTGGCTTCCAGCAGCTCTGAGTGTAGAGCCTCGAGGTCGGCCTTCTTCTCTAGTCCGTCCCCAAACTCTCGGCACATCTCGTGCAGCCACAGCCTGTCGGAGGGCCTCGGGTGGGTCATCGCTACAGTGCTTGGTAACTTCCTAATACAATTGTTTTTACACTGGTTTCTTTGTGCTGTAATAGCTCCTCAATTTCAGGACAATATAATTCTGCGTATACTGCCATGTGTTCCACAGGGGATTTCATCAATTTGTGATCTAGCAGCATTACATAACAAGTCAAGGATATACTTGATAAGACCGGTTGATGTTATAAACATTTATGGTCACCTCCAATTCATTTCACGAACGCTGGAAGATGGTATCTTATTCGATTTGGAAAAGGAGTCTGGGGTCTGTTTTATCGAAACACGGTTTTATTCTATTGCCTATTTTATTGAACAATTTTAATGTCTTTTTATAAAAGACTTGTTACTAGGGTAGCCATTTTTGATTGATTTACAATTGGAACTTTATGATTTGAAATTTATTTAGGTATAATGACAAGGTTGACAAAATACAGATGTATGAGAATACAAAGATGATGTGTACCAAGTTGTCGTTGGTGTAAGCTGTTCTGAAAACAACATTTACTTCTGAAATCTACCTAATATTACCTTGTAACTATGTGTAGTGAGTAAATGTTGCTCTACACCCCACCAATCGGGGAAAATTGTTGTAGGACATTCTATAGTGTTCATAATGTCGAGAAAATTGAAAACGTTTCATAGGTTAATTGATAAAAAAAAAGTAAAATAAGTTGTGTAGCAGCTGTTCGAGTTTGACTGTCTCTTTTGTTTCATCGTTTGTACCAGCGGCAAGAAGTGTACGCGGCAAGAAGTGTACGCGGCAAGAAGTGTACGGTGGGCCAAGGACAGGCCACGGACTGCAACGTAATCATTTCACGACGGGAAATGTTAATATTTTTATGCTCGAGAAGATTCGAGAAGAGAGGGGGGGGGGCTACTCTTTTGTACACTCCATACTGGTCTAATGAGCCACACAAGTAGATATAAAGGATACGTTTTTTAAAAATGCACCCCTGTTTTTCAGAAGGTACTGCGTTTTTAAAATCGCACCCATAGTTTTCAGAAATGTCTACGGCGTTTTGCACGCCCTATTTCACGATCGCCCAGATGAGTGACTCGGGTGTGAACGGTGAGTGATTGTTATTGTTGGTGATTGTTGATGGTTTGTGATGAAGTTTTGGTGTAGTAATATTTAAATATAGTAAAGTATTATTGTATATGTATAAATTAGTGTTGTCCACGGTGTTAAGGCTTATTGAATTGGCTTATCCGCAAGAAATGTTAGCCTTGTACAAAGGAGGTTGGTTGTATGTATAGTATGAAATTAAATAGTATAGGGTATTATTTAGTGTTGCGGGCACCGCTGTTATTCCAATGGGTATGTATTGCTCAAACATTAACTTATTTATGGTTTTATTTAGTGATGTAGATACCGTTGTGATAGTATTTCAACTAGTTGATGCTCTCACTGTTCGATCGTCAACATACTTAGATTTGACAACATGTTCTTTATTAGTGAATACAGTATTATGTTGGCTCTATGTTATTATAGAGCAAAAGCTATATTTTTGGATAATATCCAACCGCTTTTGCCATTGTATGTATTTCACAGTTGCAATATATCTACAGTATCACTGTTGTAAGTTACAGTATATCGACAGTATGACGCTCATCGCTCGTTAGTTATGATACAAATGGAAGGCGCTGCATTTATACGTTCACGTATTTATAATCCGTATAACTGTGGACAATGAATCATATATGTTCAAGTTTATATTCATTTATTACATAGTTACATAGTAGCATGGTTACATAGTTACAGAGTAGCATGGTTACAACATATTAGGAATATTTACATGGTTACAAAATTAGTTTTTTTAGAATATTGACATACTCCTATTTCCATCATATATGGAGCGGTTGCAGGGGTATACCATCTTAGGAACATTTACATCAACATCTTAGGAACATTTACAGAATAAAACCTAAAGACGTGGATGTGTTTTTGTCCTTCACGCAAGTGTACTCGTCGAAGACGGTTTCCCCAAGCTCACATCTCCAAGTTGAATTCCATGTTAGTGTTAACATTATCATCCAAGACACATCGCTTCCTTTTTTTTAGTGGCGGTAGGTTCAGCTTCAATGGATTTTTTTGGGAATGTCTGGATGGCCATAGGCTAGAGTTGTGCATACATCAACAAAGTAGCGCTTATTTTCAAACTTACTGAGGCAATTTTTAATAGTGCGTACAGTTTGAAGCTGGCATGCATGTTCGCGAATGTTGTGTAGGGTCTCACAGTGTGCGTATGTTGTCTGGTTATGGATGTCTCTGTATTGTTCATGTCTGATTTTGGCTTTTGTCCGGTAATTGACACTATTTGCAGGTGTTTCTGTGGCGTCGGACTCGAGCAACATACTGTAACACTTTGGCTGGAGGCAAATGATTTCACTCGGTTAGTTGTTGGCTGATTCACTTTTCAGTAGCCCCAGCTATCCTATCATTGTTTCATCTAACGAGGGATGATTTTGGGGTAGTTGAAGAAGTCCATGTAATCGGCCAGGGGAGGTTGCCGCATTTCCGTCTCAATGTCATGCACACCTTTGAACTGGAGCAGTAACGAGTCTGTGACAGATTTTATGAGCGAGACGTTGTCACCGTAGCGTGGTTTCAGAGTGTCATAAAAGAAGCTGTTGACTTTTGCTTTGGAATTTTCAAGCACGTAAAATCCAACTTGGAGTGGGTGAACCATTCTGACATTTTTTCTACAGTCGGACTCAGACGTTATTTTATCTGGAGACTATCCTTCCCCTCCACTCAACACCGCCCTCTATTTGCGATATTTATTCTCTACTTGTCAGTTTACGGCACCATTAATCGCTACCCGTATATATTCCATTCGAGATTTAGTCCGCTTTCTGTCTGGAGCTGATGAGATATATATGTATATATTTACGATACCTTAGGTAACCGAGTTCAATTTCAATTGCAGGGTATTTATTGCATTTTCAATGCAAGGCAGGAGGCGTTGTATTGCAAATCATTGCAAGCCATGTTGCATTATTGCAATTTCATTGCTAGGCATTCAAGTTACAATTAAGATATTGCATACAAACATTTAAGCTATATTTGATTGATGATAGATTTTTAACGCATAGCTATGTATTAGGTAATATATGGGATTATCATTTAAACGAGAACATAGCTATTCACTCCGAAAATTGATGGGAGCAACTGTACGAAACGTAAGTAATGACTTCGACTACCTCTCTGGTCTCATCTTGATCGGCGGTATCAGAGGCACTCGGTGGCCTCTTTATCGGTGATAACCCCCCTACGCATCTGTTAGGTTCACGGGCTGCACGGAGTCACGGCCTAACCGGGGGTGGGTGTGAACACCCTTATTCCTCTTCAGACTCTCCTCTTCTTCACCCTTCACTATCTTTTCTTTTCTCCCCCATCCTGATTTGCTTAACTCTTATTTACCTCATTTGCATATTATGTTTAGTTCAAATTTTCTTCAATTTGTCTCAGGCTCCTTCTTAAAAACTCTCCTAATTGTCGTTGCACACAAACACACACACACACACACACATACACACGGACGCACACACAGACACGCACCCTCAAACATACACATGCCGGTTCTAACTTTTCTCCTTTCGTGTGGCAAATAACAGCCAAGTTGCGCTCTTTCTTTCATGCAACCTTTTTCTACAACTATTCCTTCTTCTTTTCATTCTTGCTGTTCTCATACATGAAATTTTCTACACATAGTGTAGACTCATGCATGGGATCCCCGTTTTCTGTCTTTTCTTCATCTCAGCAGGTGTTGGTGCGCGTAGCCCGACACCTTAAGGACTACTGCGAATCCTTGGAGCTCTGAAGCAGGGTAGGTAGTGTGTTATTCCTCCCCACTGCCATCCGGGGAGTGCTGGGATCATATGGCCTCAACACCTTAGGAGTTCCTGTACCTCCTGTGGCACCCGTACATACCAGAGCGCTCGCCGAGTAAAGAAATTAGACTTTGCCCAGTAGTAAACCGAATTCAAATATTAAAAGAAGAATAAAAAAAAGACTAACAGGATGCAGCACTGTTTGCTGGTTTGACATTCGGCGACAGAAGGACGATGACTCTAGTGTGCTAGAAAGCCTCATCGCTCTAATCGAGTCTTTATCGGTGATAAGCATTATTTCTCGGTTAGGGGTGTCGGCTCATCATATTGGTGTAGGATTTATCATCTGGGTGTGTTTTTTGCTCTGATCTATTGGGTTCTTGACTGCTGCCCTTAGTACACATTTTAGATCGATGGATACCTCTGGGAGTATTATATGCATCACTTCAAAACTTACCCTTGTAACCAAAAGTTTGTATATAGACTTCAGTGAACTTTTTATCGACGCTAATTTTCTTAATTATAGTTACATGTTTATGACATCGAATCTTTTCAGGCTTTTTCTTGCTGTCCCCAAAATTCCCATTCACTATATTCCCGCAGTATATATCCGAAATATACATAATTCTCCTATCACTCAAACGTTTGAGACATGATTGAATCTTTTTATGTTTTATTTCCAAACATTTTAAAACAAAGTCATATGAACAATTGTTTTTATTATACCATTTTACACTTCTTATACATGATACTGTTTTATTATCCCATTTGATAACTCGACTCCCTCAAATTTATCAGGTTTTTCTTCACAAGAGGTCTATCTTTTCAATATCACTGTCACTGGTTTCCATTTCACTTAATGTATCACATGTTTTACCCATATTTTCATTAGGTTCCATATTGTCTAAGGTTAGATTATTCTCCCCGCAATTTGATTGAGGCATTTTCACCCATTCTTTATACGTTCTGCGGTATCACACGTTTCAATATCACTGTCACTGGTTTCCATTTCATTTAATGGATCACATGTTTTACCCATATTTTCATTAGGTTCCTTATTGACTGAAGGTTAAATTATTCTCCCCGTAATTTGATTAGGCCATTTTCACCCATTCTTTATACGTTCTGCGGTTTGTTGTTAGAGGTAAAGCACTTTCATTACCACTCGCACCCTGTTGATCGTTTTTTTTGCTCTTTATTTTGGAAATCTAAGTCCGGTTTATTACGTTCTATCAATACACCCTTTGCATCCTTACAGCTTGTTTTCTCTCGTTCATTTTTATGATTATCATATTCAAGATAATGATGTCCTTTGAGATGACGCCAAAACCCGAACGTGGAGCTTGATTTGCTTAATTTTATCTACGCACTGCAAATAACACATACCCCCGTGTTATCCTTTGCGTTAGAATATTTCCATATCAAACTTGGCGTCATCCTTCTACAATGAAAGCCGACCGTTATCTGTCTGAGAATAAATTTGACTCCGATTTATATATAGTTATCATGCATATGCAGGGTCGTTGGCGTCACTGTGCCGGCACCTGTGCCGGTACAATGCATAGATACAGTGTCGATGGCGGCACCTGTGCCGGCACAAGGCATATATACTGGTTCTATATCGGCACCTGTAGCGGCACTGTGCCAGCACACATGCCGGCACCATGTAGACACATACACACATTTGCACTAATATACAGGCTCGTTCACCATCTGTTGCGTTGTTCCTTTGATCTGTGTTTTTTCCATTAGAACTAAGTCCCTTGCTTTTGTTACAAGATATTTAATGTAGATCAGCTTCACGTCATG
Organism: Gammarus roeselii; assembly: GCA_016164225.1. Lineage (NCBI taxonomy): Eukaryota > Metazoa > Arthropoda > Malacostraca > Amphipoda > Gammaridae > Gammarus > Gammarus roeselii. The sequence continues at coordinate 7,641 of SDVV010012493.1, forward strand.
TTAGGTTAAAAGATCTAGTCAACCTAACCTAACCTATTCTAACCAAGATTGATGTATTATCGATCGAGTTTTTCATGCTCACATATGATTCATCAATTGCATTTTTAATACACTCTTCCAATTTGATTGAGAATATTGTCCTCCATTTTCATATGTAAATTATGTCATATGTTTGAATGTATAGGAAATTCATATTATTTATTTTCGTGAGATTTATGTATAAACGTTGTTCGATACCTCCAGAGTATTACTTTTAAGGTTTGTATCTGTCATAGTCAGGCTGCATTGTTCTAAAATTCTAGTCAGGGCTCGGTGGTGTTATAATATGGTAATTCTTGTTATAGCTTCCACTGTTTAACCTAATCAAGAATTATGTGTCATCGTTCGAGATTTTTCGTGCTTACGTATGATATTCAGTGAGTATTTTAGGATTTATGCATAAAAAATATCTCCACTTGGCTCTGCATTTTGATCTATCCATTGATGTTTTATACACTCTTCTAATTTTGATTGAGCAAAGATCCCCGTTTCAAACGTCGATTGTTTGAATGGTATAGTTGATTTATATTAGTTTTGATTTAACACCATTCTACATCACTTTCACATGTTATTCACAGCTATCAAAACCTAACCTAACCTTATCTATGGGATTCAGTCATTGATATATACATATGAAGCCCTCCACACAACTCTAATTATCACTTTACCATACATGTTATTTATTTTATTGTCACTCTCGACCCATATTAGTTAGCAGAGAGGCCCCATTTTCAAACTTAAATGGATAGGAAGTTTAAAGTAATTCATAATTGTATCCAGTTTCACACAATCGAACAGTTTATCTCACACTAGGTTAACCTAATTTATTTCAATATCCCCTGCCACTACATCCGTGGATGCCTTCCACCTGCGATCATCATTCTCTCTCCTATATTTTTCATTATTCATGGCGATGACAACGTCTGAGACGACGCCACACATTACTTGTAGATTTATGTTTCTTCAATTATATCGCTTTTTTGCAAAGTTAACAGATCCCCATCACCCTTTACATTCAAACAAACGGTGACTCAAGCTATACACCATCCTTTCAGAACAGGACCACAATGACGACCGAGTAAAATTTGATCCGATTCTGATTTAAATCCTATCAAATCTGTATCCCATCTAGATCATTTACCTCGAGATAGGTTTATGGCATCGTTTCACGACTTGAAACATAACTACTAACTTCTGCATACCTTTGATATTTCCGACTGACACGATGTTTGCAATTCATTGCTTAACTTTTGAGTTTCAGGATATTAGAAACATTTCACTGGTGATTTACATGGTTTATTAGTGTTTATTAGTATTAATCACATATCCTGCTGGATGCATCAACGCTTTCTACCTCATATATATATTTTTCATTTGAAACATCATGGTTCGTACATCCAACCATACCAATCGTCACTGTGTTTCAGTTTCCTCTCAAAATCCTTCATGTACTCCTTCATATCTTTGATACGAATACCGAAGGCTGTTCAATTCCCATGAGTCCATAAATGTATTGCTTCTTCTTCGTGATCTTTAATTATTTGAATCTTCTCCAACTTCAAGTAATGCCGATCTTCATCCAAAAGAAATTGTTGCATACGCTCCAGATTTTTTTTTCATAAGTAAAATTTATTTTTTATTACCTCGGCTTTATTACACTTGTGAAGGTTTTCCGCTTGAATCATATCAATTTCAAGATTTACCTTCTTATTTTCTTTGAACTCTGTTACATGCGACTGAAATGTTTCGACATCAGTTACCCCAATCCTGCTTAATTTATTCTTCATCTTTATATAAATAATATGCCCCACTCGCATGATTCTTGTTCTACGCATTTGTAAAAAAGTGTTGTTTTCAATAGTACTAAATATTTGTTCGAACCAAGTCATATCACCTTCGCAAATTTTTTTATCCAACACACGTAAATAAATTTTTGAAACGTGAACATTCATTTTGTGTATTCTACGGCGACACGTACGTCTCCACTTGTTCTCAACGTAACACTGACTCCAATCTCGGCATGCAGCTAGCTATTATAATGCGATTACATGTTTTTTTTTGGCAAAACATTAGGCCTAACATTGCTAGCCTAGGCCATCACCTATGTATGTATGTGTATAGGGCTGTGTACGTATGTGCATGTTTATGTACAAGCGTATGTACGTGTTACATGAGTTTAAAAAAATGTTTTACAAAAATTTGTAAATTCGAAATTTCAATCAAATTTCAAATTTTTTGAAGGATAACAGAGCCAAGTCGGTCTATTGAAGTGAAAGATAAAGTGAGATCCAGGACTCAGAAATTTTGAAATTTGATTGAAATTTTTAATTGATTTTTTTTTTGTGATATGCATTTATTTATATATGCATTGTGCCGGCACAGGTGCCGCCATCGACCCTGTATATATGTATCATGCCGGCACACGTGCCAGCACCTTTGCCGGCTCAGTGTCAGCACAGTGCTGGCACTGGTGCTGCCATCGACCCGGTATATATGCATTGTGCCAGCACATGGACCAGCACAGTGATGCCAACGACCCTGCGTGTGCATGTTGAAGTAAACATAAATCGGAGTCAGATTTGTTCACAGCCAGATAACGGTAGGCTTTCGTTGTGGAAGAATGTTACCATTCTTGATATGAAAATATTTAAACGCCAAGTATAACATGGGGGTATGTGGTATTTGCAGTGCGGAGATGAAAATTAAGCAAATCAAACTCCACCTTCGGGGTTTGACGTTGTCTCAAAGGACACCATTATCTTGAATATGATAATCTCTAGAATGAAGGAGAAAATACAAGCTCATAGAATGCAACGAATGTATTGATAGAACATAATAAACCGGACTTGGGTTTCCAAAATAACGAGAAAGAAAGCGATCAACAGGGTGCGAGTGGTAAAGAAAGTGCTTTACCCCGAACAGCAAAACGCAGAACGTATAAAGATTGGGTGGAAATGGCTTAACTCGAATTGCGGGAAGGATACCCAAACCATAGACCATATGAAAATAATGAAAATAGGGGTAAAACATGCGATACATTAAGTGAAATGGAAACCAGTGACAGTGATATCGAAACTTGTGATAGTGATACCAAGAAAACCTCATCTGAAGCAAATTCTGATAAAATTGGAAGGAACAGAATTATTAAATGGGATAATGAAACTCTATGAAGTATAAAAAGTGTAGAATGGTATAATAAAATCAATTGTATGTATGACTTTGTTCCTAAATTGTTGGAAATTAAACATGAAGAGAGAGAATCATGTCTCAAACGTTTGAGTGATAGTAGAATTAAGCATATTTCGGATATTTGCGAGAATATATTGGATAGCAATTTCGGGGACAGCAAGAAAAAGCCTGAAATGATTCGATGTCATAAACATGTATCCATACTTAATTGGGGTGGATGGATGATTATTCATTTTATAGATCATTAACACTTTATTTTAGTAGTATTAGTATTTTTTCTTGCTTGGGTTCTATTATTTTCCTCTGCCTTCTTTTCATGGTGATAAATTTTGAATTTGTTATTATTATTATTATATGTATCGAGGTTGGTTGAGACAAGGTGACCCAGGAAGGGGAGGTTTTCGTGGGACCCGCGGGACTCGGGGACCCGGGGTTTCGGGAACCCGGGGGACTTGGGAGACCGGGTGGATTTGGGGGAATCCACTTAGACCTTTCTGGGCCCCCTTGGGACACCCTTGAGACCCTTTAGGACCTTTTTGAGAAACTGTGGGACCCTTTAGAAGCCCCTTTGAATCCTGGAACCTCTGCTCCCCCTCCCAGCGCTGTAAAACCCATACACAGAAGAATGTTTGTGAGATGCATGAGTAGAACAATTAACCATTTCAGTCCGCGGATTGCTGGCGCAGAGGGCGAGGGTCGCGTCGAGGCTGGTCGAGGTGCGTCGAGGCCAGTCGAAACATGTTGAGGCGAGTTGAGTTGGTCGCGACGAGCCGAAACTGGCCGAAATGATTCGAGACAAACCAAGATGAGGTGAGGCGAGGGGTCTCGGGGCACTCGAGGAGCTCGGGAAGACCCGGGGGACATGGGTCACCCTCCGGGATTCATCGGGCTCTTTTGCGACCCAAGGGACCAATGCCCCCCCCCCGCCCTATCCTCTTAAACAAACAATCAGTGCAGTTTTTCTGCGCATGACGAACCTGCTCTTACTTTATTTTTTCCCGATCCACAATATTATAACGCTGGAATATTTATGCAGGAGTTTGTTTTTGTGAATGGGTATTTTTTCTTCAGTCTGTGCTCGCTCGCGCGTGCACGAACCATATGCAGTTTCTGGGGTTGACCTGAACTGCGCAGCTATAAAACCTTGTGACGCGTTGAGGTTGGAGTCCATCTAAACCGTGAAGCCATAGACCTTGTACCAATTTCGACGATGCTGTCTGTGCGCACTGTCGCGCGTGCATGTTAATCTTGGAGTTCTGAGTGGTTGGAGGCGGGGATTCGTTTTGTCTGAGTCTTTATCTTGCCTGAATAAATAAATTGTACTAAAAATAAAATAGACCGCGTAGCTGTGAAAATTGTGTTGCGTTGCTGCCGGAGCTGACTTTGTCCGTGTAGCCGTGAACCTTGTACCGATTTCGACGATACTATCTGAGCGCACTGGCGTACGGACATATAACACATGAGGTTCTGGAGGGTTGGAGACGAGGATTCGTTTAGTTTCATCTGAGTCTTTACCTTACCTAAATAAATAAATTGTATTTATACAACTAAACCGCGTAGCTGTAAATATTGTGTTGCGTTACTGTCGGAGCTGATGTCGCCCGTGTAGCCACTGACCTTGTACTAATCTCGACGATGCTTCCTGTATGCACTAGGGTGCGTACATATCACTCTTTATGTTCTAAAGGATTGGAAGCGGAGATCCGTTTCGAGTGCGCGTTTTTTCTTTTGCGCACTAGCGTGCGTCTGGCATAGCTAAAATTTTCACGTTTTTTCTAACGTTAAAAGCTTTGGTCAGTTTTCTCTTCGCACACTTAGGCGTGCGATCCTACTGGAATCAAAGATCATCGAGCCCTACGGGGGAGCCTATTATGACTCACGTTGAGGCTGTGGTGGAAAAGAGGCTCAAATCAAACCATACCTAAAAAATAAACATCGAGAGAAAGTTCACTGAAGTCTAAATACAAACTTTTGTTTGCAAATGTAGATTTTGAATTGACACATACAATACTCCCAAAGGTATCCATCTATTTAAAATGTGTTCTAAGGGCAGCCGTCTAGAACCCAATAGACCAGAGAAAAAAAACACCCAGATGATAAATCCTACACCAATATGATGAGCCGACACCTCCAACCGAGAAATAATGCTTATCACCGATAAAAAGGCCACCGAGTGCCTGATACCGCTGATCAAGATGAGACCAGATGTGTAGTCGAAGTCATTATTTTTATTTCGTATAGTTGCTCCCATCGATTTTCGGAGTTATGTTCTCGTACAAATGATAATCCCATGTAATTCCCTAATATATATATACATTTTAAACATCTATTATCAATAAAATATAGCTTAAAAATGTTTGTTTACAATATCCTAAATTTAACTTGAATGCCTAGCAATTAAATTGCAATTATACAACATGGCTTACAATGATTTGCAATACAACGCCTCCTGCTTTGCATCAAAAAAACGAAAAATACCCTGAAATTGAAATTGTACTCGGTTACCTAAGGCATCGTAGATATATTTTTATATAGCTATCTAATCAGTTCCAAACAGGAAGCGGGCTAAATCTCGAATGGAATATATACGGGGAGCGATTAATGGTACCGTAAACTGACTTGTAGAGATGAAATATCGCGAATACAGGGTGGTGTCGAGTGGAGAGGAGGGGTCTCGAGATAACGTCTGAGTCATCAATGTCAGTGATTGATGAAGTTCTACTACCGCTGAGTTAGCGATGCAGTGGCACCGTGATACTGCCACTTGACTGCTGCCTATATTGCCTGCGATGACACTGTCCTACTGTAGAAAAAATGTACGAATGGTTCACCCACTCCAAGTTGGGGTTTTACGTGCTTGAAAATGCTAAAGCAAAAGCCTACAGCTTCTTTTATGACACTCTGAAACCGCGCCACGGTGGCAACGTCTCTCTCATAAACTCTGTCACAGGCTCGTTACTGCTCCAGTTCAAAGGTGTGCATGACATTGAGACGGAAATGCGGCAACCTCCCCTGGCCGATTACATGAACTTCTTCAACTACCCCAAAATCATCCCTCGTTAGATGAAACAATGATAGGATAGCTGGGGCTACTGAAAAGTGAATCAGCCAACAACTAACCGAGTGAAATCATTTGCCTCCAGCCAAAGTGTTACAGTATGTTGCTCGAGTCCGACGCCACAAAAACACCTGCAAAAGGTGTCAATTACCGGACACAAGCCAAAATCAGACATAAACACTACAGAGACATCCATAACCAGATAACATACACACACTTTGAGATCATACACAACATTCGCGCACACGCATGCCAGCTTCAAACTGTACGCACTATTAAAAATTGCCGCAGTGTGTTTGAAAATAAGTGCTACTATGTTGATGTATGCGCAAATCTAACTTATGGCCTCCCAGACATTCCCTCAAAAAAAACACGCATTGAAATGGAACCTACCGTCACTAAAAAAAGGAAGCGTTGCGTCTTGGATGATGATGTTAACACTGACACGGAATTTAACTTGGAAGGGATGTGAGCTTGGGGAAACCGTCTTTGACGAGTACACTCGCGTGAAGGACGAAAGCACATCCACGTGTTCAGTTTTTTATCCTGTAAATGTTCCCACGATTTTGTAAATATGTAAATATTCCTGATATGTTGTATACAGGCTACTATGTAACTATGTAACCATGCTTTTATGTAACTATGCAATAAATAAATAATTATAAACTTGAACATATATGTTTCATTGTCCTCAGTCATACGGATTGTAAATACGTGAACGTATAAATGCAACACCTTCAATTTGTATCATAACTAACAAGCGATGACAGTGTCATACTATAGATATACTGTAACTTCCAACAGTGACACTAGATATATTGCAACTGTGAAATACTTACGATGGCCATACATACAATGTTGTCAAACCTAAGGATGTTGACGATCGAACAATGAAAGCATCAACCAGTTGAAATCCTCTCACAACGGCACGATAGGATTCCTACTGGTTGATGCTCTCATTGTGGGTGGGTCAGGATGGCGTTCCAACCTCACACTGTTGTAACGTTTCACTTCGTTCCGTAGGGAATTTCATCTACCTTAGGATTGTTTATTTGTCAATTGTCGATTTTAATGAAACGCATATATCACTAAATATACATGAAGAATATATTTCGAGATTTCGAGTGACAGCCGAGTACTTTTTTCTATGAGGAACAGACTTCTTTTTGTACACTTTGAAGTCATTTGACCCATATATTTATATAAAAATCTCATAAATAAACGTACCTACATCACTTACTAGAACTGTAAATGAGTTAATATTCGAGCAATACATACCCATTGGAATAACAGCGGTGCCTGCTAACATTTCTTTTTATAATCTAATTCAATAAACCCTGACACCGTGGACAAACAATAATTTATACATATACAATAATACTTACCTATATTTGAATATTACTACACCAAAATTCCATCACAAACCATCAACAATTACCATCACTCACCATTCACCAACTATCACCACCGCTCACCGTTCACACCCGAGACGCTCATCTGGGCGATCGTGAAATA
>SDVV010012494.1:0-15441 GCA_016164225.1 Gammarus roeselii
GGATAAAATAAATATTAGAAGGGATTACAAGGCCAAGAGTTGAGCGCAAAAAGAAAACGTTTCGGGAGTTGCTTTCACCATCAGTTCAAAGCCAAGTACCAACAATATTGGAATTTTTAAAATGAGGTTGTAAAAGCCGTGAGCATATAGTGCAATGGTCCAGCGCCACCGTGGAGCTGTCATAGGGTCATGCCGGATGGGCTGAGAAAAACCACAAGACATCTCCACGGGCCATCCACTCTTCAAGGAGACAAGAAGTGATGTGATGTGGAAACTGTGTTAGTCCCAGTATAAATAGTGTCAGGTAGAGGAAGGTTAGGGTCTGATTGGCTACTAGGAGCTGTGTAAAGTTTGGAAATGATTGAAGGAAGTTAAGGGAAGGTTGGGTTTGGAGGATGTACAGTGATTCAAATATGAGTGAGTTAGAGCTGCTACGGGATTGGTCTATGATTTTGAAGTGGTTACTCCTGAATAGGTGGGTATAATTTTCATCATTCTTGCGGAGAATGAAGTGAGTGACCGTTGTAACTGTTTTTTCTGATCTACTAGAAAAACCAAGGTGCTGATCCACTCGTTCCCGAAATTTTCTTTTAGTGCTTCCAACGTACGACGACTGGCAGCCGTCGCATGTAAAACGATATATGACGCTAAATGATATCAATCATTTGCGAATAATAGAATCATCAACTGATTGATTGAATATGACGATCCCCCATAACCTAATCTATGTTGTTTGGCTCACTGATTTTGCCAAGCTGGCTAATCGCAGGTAGTGATTGAATTATTTTGTTATGCTTTTATTTATGTGGGATTTTCAAAATAAAAATAAATTTCGACATTTACTTTTAGTTACTAATAGTTACTTATGTGCATGTTTTTTAAGGTAAGAAAAAAAAATATTTATGTCTAAAATTGCCTTCTTTGTTCTCCGTTTACAGTCAGAGCAATGCCAGACCATCAACGAATTGCGTTGCTAATCGGATCTACCGGCATCCACAACCGCTAGCCAGACCAGGATATAACATTAATAACATAGCAGCAGCATCACATCACTACGATCAATCTTTTTGGTCGGGCTCGCATTAATGTTCGGATCAATTTCAACCTACACGATTGTTATACGCACAACAAGCGAGGTATTTGCAGGGTTCATATTTATCTATTCCATGCCAAGTACAACTTTGGTGGGGTCAAACGTGGCACACACAGTAAACTTGGCCGGGTCAAGATCAGTATATTCAAGCTCAGCATGGTCCGCAACCTTTTCGGGGTCAACCTCAGCAGAATCTGCAGCAGATGCATCAAAATCACAGCCCACAGCAATGTCAGGTTAATGTTTGCCAAAGACAAGCTTGAAATTGTCAAGCCTATCATAATCCGCACCGATGTCAGAACCCACACCACTATGCTTCGTATGGGCAATACACACAATATATATGCCATATACCAAATAAGTATGGGTACCCTCAACAAAGATGGCAGGGTCATCCACAGTAAATGGTCCGGACAGGGTAGTATTGGAATAGCCAGCAACAGACTCAACAGGCATCGACCACAAAAACTGACTTTTTCAAAGTTAGACATGGTGCATTACAAGGGCTGGTATATGCAAAATATTTTTTTAAAGGATTTTATTCAATAAATTATTACATTTATTACATTCAATTTTTTCCAATAATTGATAGTGGATACATTTACCTAATAATATAGTTATTAGAAGCTCCGCTTCCGGCCTTTTGCAATGTCATCAGAAGAAGGGAAGGATCCAAATGTGTATTGGGATCCCCCAGAGTAGTATCTATCTGGTACATCGAACGTTTAGGTCTTGTTGTCCTGATCTTGGGGTCCGCTATAGAAGGTATTGACGGCTACATCGAACTTTTGGGTCTTGTTGTCTTGATCTTGGGGTCCGCTATAGGAGGTATTGGTTGCTGCATCCACCATTTCGTATTTCGGCTTGGGGTGAGTCTCTTGTTCGGTTTATTTCAATGTGCTTTTAAATTCGCGATCTTGGAGGTTGAGTACGTCGGATCTTGTATCATATCCAACATCGTGAACTCAAGACTTGATTGCAAAGTAGATCTACGCTCGAGGAGTCCTGTCTTATTAAAATAGACAAATCCACTTTCATCTTCAAAATATTTATCACCATCGAAGAACGAGAACCTCTTGATGGTGCGATTGTAGGAAACGACAACATTCTCCATCCGATAGACCTTCATTTTGTTAATGTAATGGACGCTTCAAGATGTCGAGATGGTCCTGAAATGTCACAGGGCAGAGCGGAGGAGCAGGCTCGATGAGAAGCTGATGGTGCGTGTTTTTTTTGGCCTTAGCGGTTCCAGTTCTATGTGACTCCGCCACCCTCCCCCACCCCTAACTCACCACAAATCAAGAGTGACGTCATAGCCGTACAGGCTACAACATGTCTGGCAGTATTAGTTTAATTTTGTTTTGTTTTAACTTTGGTTTTAATTTGGTTTTGGCTTGGTTTTAATTCGTGTTTAATGTGATTTTGTTATCGTGCATCTGGCAGCGTTTGGCAAGCATTTTGTTTGTTGATGGTTAAATTATCTGGCAGCGTATGGCAAATATTTTGTTTGTCAAAGTAATCGTACATTCGTATTGTAATTGGCTTTGTAATACAATTGGCAGTGAAGTGTAATTAATAACCTTAGGTCGGTGCACTGGTTCTTGTGGGGAAGGGGGCGTATTATTTGAACGTCTGACCATGACGTCAGCCGGGTGGAGCAAATAGGTGCGTCTCATTGAGAGAGCCGCTTCGTGAATGGGCAATTACTTTGGAGGGGCAATAAAGTACTGGGCCAGGAACTGTGGGAGTAACCAGTGAGAGAGAGACGAGCAAGACAAGAGCAGGGAAAACTGCGAGGGTCACCACACCTGACCGGGGGCCAGGCTGGGTGCTGTGAGGCGGTACGTATAGGGAAATTACCAGCAATGGGAGGAGGTACGTATAGGGATGTGAATCAAGTGAAAAGTTTAAGAATATTATCGGGTTGGGGTGTTGTCTGTCCTTGCCTTGGGGTGTTGTTTGTACGTGTCGTTTCTGATTTTAGGGTGGGAGTTGGTTGTGCCTGCTGAGGAGTTCGAGACGAGCTTCATCGGCTCCATGATGTGTCGCACCGCCTTGTGCCGCACCGCCTTGTGTCGCACCGCCTTGTGTCGCACCACCTGGGAATGCGCCTTTTGGGGCACCGTCGCGTCCGCCGCTACTGCAGAGGCGGTGTTTACACCGCAACGTCAAGGCTCGACACGGGCCGGCACCGATCGATCAGGGATGTTTGCGGAAACCTTAGTCTATGGTTTGGAAACGCGCCGTAAACTTTAAATCATGACGCGTCGGCTGTCAAATGGTCAATCGAGGGAAATATCGTCGGCCAGGAGGGGGGTGGGGGATATACATTGGTTGTGTTTCCCAATTTTAACCGTGTTGAATCGTTAAGAACCCTGTGCGGCAGTGAATGACGGAAGTCGAGTTCCTTTTGTATTGTGCTGTGGGCTACGAGGGCCGAGTCGATGCATAACTGTTAAATATTTTCTAGATATATTATGAACCATCTTTAACGTTTATTATCCTCGCAATCAATTCCATGATGAACCTCCATCTCTGGACTGTCTCTTTTGTTCGCCTTGACCTCTCCTTCCCTATCTCTATCCTTTATCTCCTTCAATCATATTCAATCCTACGTTTCGTTACAGGCATTGTTGTATAAAATGGTGAATGCTGCAGCTCATGCATGATTTGCAGTGTTAAACTTGTTGGTGCCAGTCATATTTTCACTCGATATGTAAGTACTGACAGTTCTAACGTCTATTTTTTGTTATATCCTAGAGATATATTTCTGTTACTTTGTTAGTCTATTTTTTTCCTATATCATACTCTTTGTTATTTGTTTTTAATTGTAGGATGGATCAAAACGATATGGTGATGACGGATACTCTACTGTTGGATACGCGAGGAGGAGGAGAGAGTATGCATAACTAAGATATGCAGCGAAGTGACGCGCTTACTTGCCCGACAGCTGGTTTAATAGCTGATCAACCCCCAATGCCTGCACAACCCCAATGGATATACCCCCAACAATGGTTATAACAAGTAAATAAGGTTATAGCAAGCAAAATGGTTACAAGCCCACAGGCTGTAAAGTTCGCAAAGGCTGCACAGGCTGTAGAGTTCGCAAAGGTTGCAAAGGCTGTAATGTTCACAAATGTTGCAGAGATCGTTAGGGCGCAAGCTTGCGCAGAACGCATTGCCCCTAATCCGGAACAACCCGGAGTTCACGATACTGCTGATCCGTCTTTAAAGCCGACTGCTGTTAGCATACCTTCTACTGCATTGGTGCCACAGAATACCGATCTGTCTCCGACTATTATCTTGGACCCGTCCTCGAGTCGGTCTAGCGCTGCAACATCGACTACGTTCACTACGCTGTCCTTATCGCTGTAAACATTTACGACCATGTCTACTGATGATGCGTCTACGTCTGTGACTACTAATGAAATTTTTACATCTTCGTTACAGAAAATTGATCCGTCTACTGTCGTATCGGAACCAAGTTGGATAATACTCAGCATCAAGCTGATCCGTTACGTGAGCCTATATTTTATCCACCTACCTATAAAGGTATCTTAGATAACAATGTTGTCACTTCCAACTTCATACCACACACTAAACATGTCAACATATCTTCCATGATTACATAAGAACGCGAGGAGCTAGGGGAACATGCTACATTGAAATTAGGCGAGTTCCAAAAACTGGAGGTTGGGGTGGGGTGAACGTTAAAACTGGGAAACTATTAGAGGATGGATCTGTAGATGACCATAACTGGGTGCTTCTCACAAGAGCCATCCAGCTAACAAAAAAACACACTTCTAGGTGAGGTGATTGAGGATCTCGGTGTTTAGATACAAAACAGATTAGAGAAAAGGAGGGAGGAGGTAGTGGGTGCAGCATTGAAACTGTAACCGATGTACACCTCAAATTTTACAAAACTTCCATTTGGATCAACAAACAAAACTCTCAAATTTCAAAAGCAGACGGATCAAATTTTTTTCCCGTACTAAGATACATACTTCCAATTTCCAAACCTTGCCTTGAACAAACATCTTGCATTAGAGAACTTTCCAGACATTGAGGGGGAATGTAACTTGAACTTCAGGCTATATCAGCTCACAAAGGAGAAGGAGGATGATAGTCCTGTCAGTATTTACAGGGGCAGTTTAAACGCCAGTGAGGAACGCACGGTCCATCTTGTTCAAATCTTAAATGCCAACCATGTCACACTATTTCCCTGTTTCTCTACATTCATGAAAACTTTTACAGAGGCAAGATCTAGCAGTACATTTTTCTGTCCATTCTGGATGCAAGGCGTGGATGAAAGCATAAAAACTGGGCATGTGAAATTGTGTTCGTCCAGTACAGGCTTGCAGAATTTAAATATGCCCGTAGAATGCGAAATGTATCAATTCTCAGCCATGCATGCAACAATAAAACCACCCGTTGTGGCATTTTATGACTGTGAATCTGTTTTGGAACCTGAAACAGAGGGAAGTAATGTAGTTAGCATACACAAGTTGTGCAACTATAGTTATGTTCTAGTGGATATAATGGGAAAAATTATTTGGCACAAAGATGTCGATTCGACTTCAGTTCTGCGTGAGGAGATGGAGAAGGATTTAGTTACAAATCTATTGGTAGATTACCATGCTTAGATGGATACCATACCATTGTATCGCGAACATGTCCTCACAAAATTGAACATAAAAAAATATTGCGAAAGCAAAACGTGTGAGTGCTGTGGAAACAAATTTGAAGAAAAAGGAAAAAAAGAGTGAGCCACCATAATCATAATATCGAGGGTGTCCTTGGGCCCAATAGATAAGTGATATCTGACAACTACTTGGCCGCTCTATGCATGAATTGCAACTTCATAATCACGGAGAAGTTGCGCTATATGCCTTGTATAACTCCTAATGCCTCTGCCTATGATATGATATTTATATTGAGAGAATTATACGGCCAAAATTTATCGAATATCCGTGTGTTGCCGAAACAGTCTGATAAATTTTCAGCATCTCTGTCTCCTTGAGTGATGACACGAGCAGGTACGGCGTCAAGTTTATCTACTCCTACTCATTCCTCTACTAAAGTTTAAATTGTCTTGCCAAAAATCTTGAAGACAGAGGCCATGACATGCCGCTCCTCAAAAACTACCTCACAAGTCTCGGGTACAGTGACCGTGTATTAGAACTCTCTACTCGAAAAATAAATTTTTACTACGAAGCTATCACGTCGGATTCTGTGCTGAACCAAACGGACATCCCATCGCAACAAGACTTTTACAGTCAACTTTGAGACAAAGGAATATCTGACTCTGAGTATGCTCAAGTGATTGAAATGTGACAGGCAGCCAACTGCAAGACTTTGCGTGACTGCATGAACATCTACCTCCTCATCGACGGGCTGCTACTGGCCGAAGTTTTACCGGTCCGTACAGTTTGGATGTCCCTGTATTGCTCATGTCTAAATTCCCTGTATTGTTCATATCTAAATTTGGCTTGTGTCTTTCATTTGACGGCTTCTGCAGCTGATTTGAAGCGTCGGATTCGAGCAACATGCTGTAACATTTTGGATCCCGTCCATTCCGTGAGCGCCACGGGCTTTGCAATGCAACCTGCCCTCTACGAAGGCAAGATGAAACTGTAGCTGCTCAAAATATCGATCTACTCAACAGTCCCCGTTGCAGAGACTTTGACCCTGAACAACCTGTGTCTTCAGCAGCAAAGTGGGACTTTAACAGTCTTAATGGTGGAGTCTTGAGTGAGCTCCTTATCATTGGTGAAATCCACGAACTCACACCCGAAGAAATTCAAGCATTTGACTTGGTGACTGTTCAGGCAAATACACCTCCATAGTCTGTATAGATGCCCAAGTCAGCGACGAAGTTGCACGAAAACAGACGAGTTGCCACTACTGCTGCATCACAAAGAAATTAGCTTGGATGATGTGTCGCTCATCACGAAAAACCTCTTGACAGGCTCGGAACATCTCAAAAACATATAACAAGCAGATTGTAAACTGGTTGCTAGTCATTTGCCCCAAGCTGACTACCTCATGGCCCTGGAACTATTACAAGTACTCCACAGGCAAGGACTGGATGTCACCAAGGTTCATCGAATTTTTTTAATTAAACAGGAATTCATCTTCAAATACTTCAAATTGAAAAATAAACAGAAACGTCATGAGTTCACGAATTCATTCGAAAAGTCCATATATAATCTCCTCTCAAATAGTATATACGTCAAGCTTCTGTTGAACTCGATCAACAGAAATCTAGAGGCAAAGGTCGTAAGCACAGCCAACGAGTTCGGAAAACATGCTGCCAACCCCCTCCTGAAAAACTTCAACGTCATCGGCCTAGAAACAGTCATCATGATCCTCAAGCAGAACAATGTGAGAATGGTTCATACACTCCAGATTGGATACTAAGTGCTTGAAAAAGCTAGAGCAAAAGTCTCCAGCTTCTTTTATGACACTCTGAAACCCAAATGCGGTGACAAAGTCTCGCTCATCTACTCGGACACAGACTCGTTGCTGCTCAAGTTCAAAGGGGTGGACGATATTGAAACAGAAATACGGCAACCTCCCCTGACTGGAAACATGGCATTTTCCCATTTGCCCTAAAAATCATCCCTTGTACGATGAAACAAAGAAAGGACCCCTGGAACTACTGAAAAACGAAACGGCCAACAACTACCCGAGTGAAATCATTGGCCTCCAACCAAAATATTACAGCATGTTGCTCGAATCCGAAGCTTCAAAATCAGCTGCAAAAGCTGTCAATTAAAAGGCACAAGTCAAATTTAGACATAAACAATACAGAGGCATCCATAACCAGAAAACTTACACGCAAATTGAAACCATACACAACATTCGCGCATAAGCATGCCAGCTTCAAACTGTACGGACCGGTAAAAAATGTCTCAGTAGATATGAAAATAAGCGCTCCTATGTCGATGCATGCACAACTTTTGCCTATGGCGCTCCAGACATTCCTAAACGAGCACTTGAAGTTGAACCGACCGTCACTGAAGAAAGGAAGCGATGTGTCGCGGATGATGTCGATGTTAACGTGCATTTAACATGGAAAAGACCTAAGCCTGGCGAGGCTGTCATAGGCGAGTGCACTCGGGATGAAAGCACATCCACGACGTCAGGCTTTATTCAGTTAATCTTCCTAAGGGGTAACTATGTAAATAATAGTAAGATGTTGTGTGTAGGTAAATAAATATAGACTTGACCGTATCTTTTCATTGTCCAACTAGGTAGAGTGTATAAAATACCAAGCGAGCGTTCCTGCGGGAAAAAATATTTGAGAATGAAGAGTGTTATGAGCTGTAGGACGTTGTGTAGTGAAGTAATGAGTGGGCTGTATTATGGTGTAGTTGTCCCAATTCTGGGCTACGGAGCTGAGACTTTTGAGGTGAGAGTAGAAGAGAGGAGAAAGTCGTATGTTTTCGAGATGAAAGGTTTAAGGGCCATGGCTGTTGTGACGCTGAGAGACAGGATCAATGACGATGCGGTCCAAATTACAATGGGATAGTGACGAAGTTCTAGAACAGAGTTGATTCGCGGGCTCTGAGAAGGTTTGGCCACACGGTGATTATGGATGAAGGGAGATTGGTAAAGAGGGTGATGAAGACAGACGCGAGTGGACGTTGGCCTAAAGGTAGACAACAGTTGGGGTGGATGGATGGTGTGAAGCAGCTGTTGGGAAGGAAAGACTTGAGTATGGAGGTAGCGAGCGGACAATGAGTGGCAAATGATTTTGAATGAATAATTTTTGATGCTGCCTGATGTGTTTTCTCGCCCTTGGCATCTCGTTGAGAGACTTGATGATCGTGGGTGTGTTGAAGGACGGTCATCATGACGCGGTAGCGGTAAACTAGTCACACTGTCGGGCCCTGCTGCTGACACTGACCTTGGATAGCTCTCATGACCCAGAGGGTGTGTTGCGGGTTTTCCGGCCAGACCATTTGGTTCATAAGTGCAAAGTTGTGTGGTTGTGAATGCATAAGGGGAGCGTGAGCGGCACCTTGCCTTCTGCCACCTCCCTTGGCCTGGGGTCTGCATCTGTTTATATAATGAGCAGTTCTTAGTTGTTATGAAGGCAGCAGATAAAATGAAAGAGTAGGAAGCGGGGGTGAGTGCTTTGTTCCAGTAAAAGTTATACACGAACAAAGTTTCGTTTTGTCTGTCTGTTAGTTCCACCTATACATAAATGAAGTAGTTTGGGATATGAGGGTACGTGTATCTGCTTGAGGATTGGTGTCGTCAAAAGCAAATGGTCAGAGTTGGCAGATGAGTCAGTTGTTGTTTACGTATGATTCGGTACTGGTGGCTCACTCAAAGAGGAGAAATTGGATTGGCTAGTGTTGGAGTTTGTTGGGTGTGAAATTAACATACATAACAACACTGAGTAAATAGGCCGATCTATTTATACCATATAATCGGTAAATTATTTTGATGAATAACTGGGCAACGCAATTGAATTGTTTATCCTAATAGACGGTAGTAACATGTCAGAGCGGACGTTATTCCTTCTTGCAGCAAGGGATTACATGCTTTTATTGATCAAAGCTTTCCTTTTGGGACCCTTGTGAGGCGACATTCATCAATGTATCCTGATTCTGCGGTTGGAACACATAGGTCACCTCATCTTTTTCGATCAAGTTTACCTTATTTGCCTAGCACCGCTAGGCTGCAATCAGTCTGGCTCAACTCCCAATTGAGTCGACGCTCTAAAGTCACCAAACTGACAAGTTTGAACCAAGTTTCTCAAACAAGACGGCAAGTTGACAGAACTCCGTGTCGACGATCGACACAGAAGAGAATCCTAACAAATAAATTGTCTGCATCAAGCCATAATGAAATTGGGTTTGGAGGCATTGGACCAGTTGCTGTTTAGGAGTTACGTAATGTGTTGGTTCATCTGGTCTCAGTGTTCCACAAGATAAGCACTCAGAGATAAGCACTCAGAAATAAGCACTCAAAGATAAGCACTCAAGATAAGCACTCAGAGATGACCCCATTACAAAATGAAGAATGGAGTAAAAACTTGTCATGAGTAAAATATCTGGAGTCTGTTTAGTGACAAGCCTTCAGTTTAAATTAGGTACAAGACCAGGACACGTGTCGTTCGTATTTTTTTGCTCGCCCCCCCCCCATAGAGGTTCTAAATGCATGCAAGCTGCGGACCGATGCGATCAATAGAATTTTATTTACTTGTCCGTAGTCCTAGCAATCAATTGAAGGTTTGGCAAGAACTGGAATAATGTTTTTAGGTTTCACGCTTTTCCCAGCACTTCATAAAAGCTAATAGGGAAAATACAAGCAAAAATTCGTCGTGGGTGTCACTTCGAAGACTTTTGTTTTCTGATTTTCCGCTGCCTTCTTTGTTGGGAATGAAAGCTAGCGGTTTTTCATGGAAGTTTGATATCCTTCAAAGCATTATCCGTTCATATTCTGCACCTCCTCTCTCTCTGTTAATTAGCGCCTGGCCGCTGCTTGCCCGCTGATGAATGGACGCAGTGGCAGTAAGGCCCGACGCGCAGCAACCAACCTTTCGCTATGGGATGCCTTTATACGATTATTTCTTCGAAATTAGGATTTAAATCTACCGCGAATTGAATTTGGATATGCCAACGAAAGAAATGTGTGTAGTGGGTTGGAAGTGAGCATTTCCTGCAAATGTCAAATTGAGCAAAATTTATTCTGTGGAGTCAAAATTGGATTGAAAATATCATTCGTTCCGGCTTACATGACAGTCATCCTTTACGTTTATAAGATCTTGGCCCCCTTTGAAGGCACTAATGAACACTGAAAAAAAAACACGTATATTTTGTATTTAATCACGAGCTTCCCAAGTTTTTTTCCTTGAAATGACCTGGTACTTTTCTTTAGAGAAACGTTCAATTTGTATTGGTCATAACAAACCACTACAAAAACTACGGTTTGCTGGGTGAAAAAATACCTTGAGTGATAAGAGATTAACAAAATGTCTTTCCGATTACAATGTGTGATACTGATCGTACAAATGCAGCCGAAAATCTGTATTAAGTCTAAGGAACCGAAATATTTATAACAGATGGTAAAAATTACGAAATATCCACCCCCCTCCCGAAGTATAACTAGCTGCAACAGTTGGAAATGGAAAATACTAAATTGCAAACAGAATTAATTCATTGATTTGCCAACAAAAATAAATCAAATGCATTTTGTAACCATCATTCCCCACCGAAGTACATTATACAGAAGCAAATCGAGAATTTGACATTACGAGACTGGATTGAACATAAAATCGCTTCAGTATCAAAAATATTTAGTGTTTACTCCAGACCCCATTAGACCGAGGAAAATGATAGAGAAAGCTGACATTAGATTCAAATTTTTGCATGAGTCGTCTAGCCTTTTATTCCTCTGGTATTAGCCGACTTCGCATGATGCGTACGGTGTCCGATCAATCTAACTAGGCTTCAAACACATTGCACTTTGCTATGCAATACCATTCATAGCGTAGAACTTGGTATGAAAAATCATGTATTACATTACATACATTCTGATCACTAAACCACATGACAAAAGTGTGTTCAATAGGTCGAAAATGTGTGTTCCAATAGGCATGCGTTTTTTCAGCATGTCTCTGAACAAAATATCTATTCATGTATGTTGAAAAAATACAGTAGAACAACGCATTCACTACACGCAATAAACTAGTGGTGCGTGCGTACCTCCTGCATACCACAGCAGTGCGTTTCCTTACATACTACACATCATATGCGCTCCTGCATCCTGCATACCGCAACACTGCGTTCCCTCACATACTACACAACATATGTGCTCCTGCATCCTGCATACCGCAGCAGTGCGTTCCCTCACATACTACACAACATATGTGCTCCTGCCCTGCCAAGTGGAAGACAACAAAAAGCAACGCAGCTGACCGAGCAGCAAATGCTGGTAACAAAAAACACAAATCTGATCAGAGCGACGAACTACGGACCTTGTCTAACATTCTTTGTAATGTTTTGCTGTGCAAGATTCTGAGATATTGGGTTCCAGACACAAACGGGCAAGATCTAAACATCGCCAGAACAACAATTTAAAATAAAGTGGGCGTTTTTTATGAATCCATATGACTCCAAGTTTAAGTGAATCTTGATGGAAACGGGGTCCTCGATCACGGTCTGTTCGTTTGGCCATGAACACAACGCAAAGCATATTTGTTTTGGATGGATGGAGGCAAAATTAATTCAAGGGTTCATACTGTGTTAAAAAGCTTATGTATAAAGTGGGTTAACAACAAAACTTACACAATGGCATTGCTTACAGGAGTCATATGAGGGCAAACGACTATGCCTTTAATGTTGAGAAATGGGAACGAACATATCCGGAAACATTCCAAAGAGTCGCCTGTTTATTCCATTAAACTATTTTTCCTAGTCAGTTTTGGTGATGAAGGGTATCTTGAGAGCAAGGACTGCCTGAACTTGCGCACGTGTATATCTGCTAATCATGGCGGTTGTATTAATGATATTTGTGATACGGCGCTGGTGATTGATTCAGAGGAGAAGCAATGTAGGGTATTATCTGAGATTGGTAGACTGTGTGAGAGGAGGAAGCTTCGAGTGAACTTGGGAAAAAGTAAAGTAATGAGATGCTCGAGACTGTCGATGCGAGGAGAACTAATGTCTTTCTAAATTTAGAGTTGTTGGAGGAAGTTCAGTGTTTTTAGTATATGAGCTCCCATGTGGAGAAGACTGAACTAGTAAAAACTAAGGTGAAGTCACGAGTGAAGGAAGGGAATACCCAGTAAACCGTCGTCTCTGTAGTTTTTTTTCATGATCAATACAAATTGAACGTTTCTCTTAAGAAAAGTAACAGACATTTGTAGGTAATAAACGTGAAAAACCCGTGATTAAATACAAATTATAAAAAAATAATTTCAGTGTTCATTAGTGCCTTCAAAGGGCCGAGATCTTCTAAACGTAAAGGATGACTGTCACGTGAGCCAGAACGAGTGATAATTCAATCCAATTTTGACTCCACAGAATAACTTTTGCCCAATTTGACATTTGCAGCAAATGCTCACTTCCAACAAACCACACGCGGTTCTTACGTTGGCATATCTAAATTAAATTCGAGGTATATATAATGTCTTCATTTCAAAGAAAACAGTCGTCTACAGGCGTCCCATAGCAAAAGGTTGGTTGCTGCGCATCGGGCCTTACTGCCACTGCGTCCATTCAACAGTGGGCAAGCAGCGGCTAGGCGCTAATTAACAGGAAAAGAGATGATGCAGAAAATTAACAGATAATGCTTAGAAGGATATCAAACTTCCATGAGAAACCGCTAGCTTTCATTCCCAACAAAGAAGGCCTCGGAAAATCAGAAACAAAAATCTTCAGAGTGACACCTACGACGAATTGGTGCTGATATTTTCTCTTTTGGCTGTTATGAAGTGTTGGTAAAAGCGTGGAACGCAAAAACATTTTTCCAGTTCTTGCCAAACCTTCAATTGATTGCTAGGACTACGGACAAGAAAATTATATTCTACTGATCGCATCGGTCCGCAGCGTGCATGCATTTAGAGTCTCTATGGGGGGGCGAGCAATTAAATAAATAGAAACGACATGTGTCATGGTCATGTACCTAATTTAAACCAAAGGCTTGTCACTAAATAGACTCGAGATATTGTACTCATGACAAGTTTTTACTCCATCCCTCATTTTGTAATGGGGTCATCTCTGAGTGCTTATCTCTGAGTGCTTATCTCTTAGTGCTTATCTCTGAGTTCTTATGTCTGAGTGTTCATCTCTGAGTGCTTATCTTGTGGAACACTGAGACCAGATGAACCAACACATTACGAAACTCCTAAACAGAATCTGATCCAATGCCTCCAAACCCAATTTCATCATCGCTTGATGCAGACAATTTATTCGTTAGAATCTCTTCTGTGTCGATCGTCGACACGGAATTCCGTCAACTTGCCGTCTTGTTTGAGAAACTTGGTTCAAACTTGTCACTTTGGTGACTATAAAACTTAATCGGGAGTTGAGCCTGATTGATTGCAGCCTAGCGGTGCTAGGCAAATACGTTAAATTTGATCGAAACGATGAGGTGACCTATTTGTTTCAATCGCAGAATTAGGATACGTTGATGAAAGATGCCTCAGAAGGGTCACAAAGGCAAAGCTTAGATTAATAATAGCATGTAATCCCTGGCTGCGAAAAGGAATTACGGCCGCTCTGACATGTTACTACCGTCTATCAGGATAAACGATACAATGGCGTTACCCAGCTATTCTTCAAAATAATTTACCAATTATATGGTATAAATAGATTGGCCTATTTACTCAGTGTTGTTATTTATGTTAATTTTACCCAAACAAACTCCAAAACTAGCCAATCCAACTTCTCCTCTTTGAGTGAGCCCCAGTACCGAATCATCCGTAAACAACAACTGACTCATCTGCCAACTCTGACTATTTGCTTCTGACAACTCCAAACTTCAAGCAGATACACTTGCCCTCACCTCCCAGACGACATCATTTATGTATAGGGGTAAAAAACATACAGATAGAACGTAACTTTGTTCGAGTATCCCTTTTACAGGAACGAAGCACTCACCCCGCTCACTACTCTTTCATTTTCTCTGCTCCTACATACAACTAAGAACTGCTCTTTATAAATCTTCCGCTCGCTCCATTTAAACGCTACACCTTTCTGCAAAATGCCTAACGTTGACCCTATCGTATACTTTTCCCTGATAAATGAAGGCCCAGAGCACATCCTTTCCTACCACAAGGTACGTACTTCTTACAGACTAATCACACTGTACAAATCCGTTCTGCACACCCTTCACCAATCCTAACGTAACGCTGTTACTCGTCAATCGCACCATATGAACTGACGTCAATTGTCTTGTTTAACAATATAGCGTAAGACTGACCCATCACACACAAGATGATACATGTAAAATTGCGAGCACTGCACCACTCAATGGACACCACGGCCGACCAAGAAAAAAAATCAGCTTTAGTAGCCTCACAAACCTCCCCTGCAACAACTCCTAGAGTATCTTCCCTTCTGCCCCACCGAAATTCTTACTTTATCGTTCTGCCACTCACAAGCCTTCATTCTACACCCGTCCACACTGCGGACGCCTCACACGTTTCTCGCACACTTCTACCCCGCATCGCTGAACGCGTTCCATTCTTCCTCGACATTACTCAGGCCTTGCCCAATTTCAATGTTCTATTCATCCATACCAGTCTGCATGCTGGAACTCCTCTGCTCTGCTTGCAACTTTCAATTCACTCACCTTCACTCCTCTCTTCCTCGACCATTTTTTTTGTT
>SDVV010012495.1:0-15441 GCA_016164225.1 Gammarus roeselii
ACGTCATTCCAGACATTCCCCTAAAGGTTGAGTCTTTCGCACTGTCAGCCCTAGCTTAGGTTACACGGGGGGAAGCCTTTGTTTTGTGTATTTCCTATCCCATCCAAAGTGTTGCTTCTAGCAAACGGCAGTTCGCCCCCATATTAGATTACTTGGCCGAGAGACGTTGACAAGTGTATGTCATTTGGGCCTTCATGTTAAAATCAGCAAGCCAGCAATTTGGGGCCGGGATCCGATGACGAGGATGGGCCGTGTTCCACTCCCATAGACCAGGGTAACCTTGAATTATAACGGATTTTGGGAGGAGTCTAGGTAATGCCCTAACGGCTAAATTTATTTGTATGCCAATGAGGGTCAAGGATTTGGGATACCACGCCCCCCAGAGTGACCAAACTGTAGAGTGTTTCTCTTTTGAAGGATCATTTCATACACATAAAGCAAGGCTCACCCCTATGTTAGTAGTCAGGTGGTGAAGTGATTGGGACTTCACACTTCATAACAGAACAGCTTGGGAGGAGGATGGGTTACTTTACTCTTCTGTTCGGTTGTTTCTGTTCAGTTTGATTATCTACACTCTACACATTTTCTGTTCTGATGTGTCTGTTAATAGCACAATCATTATTCCTGCTCGTTTGAGAATTACCCTGCTGACATGTTACCATGTTCATAATTCAAAATAATATGATAAAAATAACTTGTTATCATTCGAACCTTCTCCACCTTTAACGTATTTTAACAACCTATAAAGTAAAGATCATAACAAAAGTATCGGTCCGAGAATGGATCCTTATGATACTCCAAATTTGACCGGTACTGGAGAAGGGGTAACCTTTCCGTCTAACATGACATATTGGGACCGAACTTTCAAAACAGGATGTTTGGTTGTTCAGTCGCTGAGTTTTTGCAGCAAAATTTCGTGGTTTGCACTGTCAAATGCTTTAGAGCGGTCCAGCAGCACGAGTTATGATAGGCTTTTCGACTGTAACTTTCTGTACGAATTCAGATTTTTTCATTGGGGGGTCTCCAAGAGGTCTTCCGTTTGTATGTATACTGAGGCATTGATCAGGTTTGCCTTCTCTAGGTAGTCAAGAAGTTAATGTGCGATAATCTTCAAGATTTTTGAAGTTACTGGTAGGAGGCTTATGGGTCTATGATTTGAGGGGTCGTTTAGCTCCCCATTTTCATGGATATGTTATGGAGGGTATCAGTTATATTGATGACTCTATATCGGATATTAATTACACAAACGTAAAACTCTATTTGCTGGAATGTTTTTTATTGTTAATCTCGACTTTAGAGAGGTAATATCATGGTTTCACTAAAGAATCTGACTGATTTTCATACTTAATACTCTGCACAATACAATAATACAAAAAATCAATAATTATTATTGTCATTTTGACGAAAACCTGTTCAATAGTGTGTGATTTTCTGTTTCTAACTGCATTATGTGTAATTGCTTGAGGTAGCGCCACGACTTCAAAGAAAATTTCCTTGGATGACATAACTATGGAACAATCTGGATTATTGGCATGACAATGGCTCTTCAACCGATAACATGTGACAAAAAGGTAATTTACAACTAATAGATGCTTCCGTTGCTAGGGAGAGGCCCGGTGAATTGCATACAAACATTTAATATATTTAATTTTCATGTATCCCAAGATAATTTGTTGTTATAAAATATAAAAATCCTTTATTTGTCGTCGCTTCCTGTCCATCTTTGGTGAAATACGGAAATTACTCATGGTCGGTGAGGGGATCGAAAACAATCAGCTTGTAAAAATGTATGCTCATAAAATGGTATATTACATGTTTGCATGAGAAGAAATGTTCATCGAATTCACTTGTATTTGTTAACATCGAATTAAAGATCTCATAAACTATACATAAATCAAAATATTTTCCTAAGTAGGAAAGTCAAAACGCTGTTTCACTATAGCTTTATCCCCGTTGCCTGTTGTTTATATGATACAATGGAATGTTTCAGTGATTTTGCGCTATTGCGGTGGTGAATCAGATTGAAGACATTTGCTCGTCCCTACGTTACGCTCAAACTCGGTCAGAATTCCGCTTATGTCTTCCTCATTGTGTGTTGACCGGCGCTGTTGATGCTCTGTGAGAGACATGACTATGTCAACAATGAGACAGTTCACACGACCAAGAGCTGGTAGGCTTTTGCAGCCCATTCTATTGCCATAGCAGCACTGGAAGAAAGGGAAAGGTGCCCCAGACTGGGGCGAACAAACATTTCGAAAGGAGTCCTGCAATACTGCTGAGTCATGCCCGGGTGGGATGCTGTTGACAGGCATAATTTTACCTGGAAGGCTGTGGCTGAGACGCGTGATAGTGATGTAGTGATTTATAGACAGTTTGCACGTGTAGCTCAGACTGATTTTTCATTTCTCATCTCCCATGCTGCCTGGCATAGCATTTTGGTGTAAATATTAGCTCCAAATTTAGGCACTGCTCTATTATTACTACTATATTCCAGTAAAATTGTATATGACTTCTATTTTTTCCAAAGAATACATATAAGCTGCCTGGAAATGTCCCAATGTACGATGGCTCTGAAAAGACACATTACACTTTCGTAAACTGCAACTGTTCTGCTCTTACATGTAACAGGTAGTTCCAAAGAATTTGCATTTCAATGTCTGATCTGAAGGTATTAGCTTACCATGATCCTTCTTAGACTTTTCGAATAAAATCATGCCTTCTTCATATAAAATTGTACGTTCATATGATGATTATAAACTTTGTTCTTGAAAAAAATTGCAGCTCAAAGCAATATGTGGTTGCAGAAGGAAGACACTAGCACATTTTTTGATCATAGGATGGAACCATTCACGTAATGAGTGAGAGTTATAATGTTGACGGATGTGCACTAAATTCCACGTCATCAGAGCAAATTTTGTCAACATTGTATATCTGTAGAATATTGAGTTCAATTACGTGGCAGAATGAAATGCATCAAATAATATCCTTACCTTTTGTGGGACCAAATTCATACATTTTGTAGGAAAAAACAGGCAATAGGTTTGCTCTTTTCGAATAAAATCCGAATGTACTTGCCGGTTATCAAACTAGATACAATAGATTAATTTATATATGCATTGAAAAGTCGGTTGGTGCATTTTCATTGCATCGGTTCAATTCATGTTATGTTCATGAGCGCCATGAACGATAAGAGTAGAATATCTCACCTAAACGTGGATGGGACAATGTTATGTTTTGAAAGTATCTAATTACACAGTGTGTCCGATTTAGTCCCCTTATAGCTTGGACATTGTAATTTAGGTCAATTTAATTACATTTGTGAATCTTTTGATTACTTTTGGGGCTCACCTAAGCGCGGATGACGCAGGTAATAGTTAGGATGTATCTAATTACATTGTGTGCCCGACTTAGCCTTCATATAGCTCGGACATTGTAATTACTAAGAA
Organism: Gammarus roeselii; assembly: GCA_016164225.1. Taxonomy (NCBI): domain Eukaryota; kingdom Metazoa; phylum Arthropoda; class Malacostraca; order Amphipoda; family Gammaridae; genus Gammarus; species Gammarus roeselii. The sequence continues at coordinate 3,447 of SDVV010012495.1, forward strand.
CTTGTAGGCCAAGTCAATTACTCTTTTTTCAATTTAAATACTTACCGTTCTGCGGGTACGCCAAGAGGGGAGGGGAGGGGAGGAGGATTGGGGAGGGGGAGTCAGGCGCCTGAGATTGGGGCTCACTTGAACGCGGATGGGACAATGTAATGGTTGGGAAGCATGTAATGACTGTGTGTTTCCGACTTGGCCCCTTTATACCGCGGACATTGTACTTGTAGGTTCAGTTAATTGCTTGTAGTGGCTAATTTAATTACTATTGGAGTAGTCCAAACACAAATGGCACTTAGTTTGCACGGGAAGACCTTTATCCGTCAATGTCGTACAGTGATCTTATCTTAACTCGCACTTCTCGGGGCATGCAGTAGAGTATTCCTTTAATCACTTGCCGCGATCGGTAGAAATAGCGTTGATTCATTCGGTCATGAAGTATGGTTTACCTTTGATCACTTGCCCCGTTCGGTAGGAATAGAGTTTGTTTCATTTGGACATGCAGTAGAGTGTGCCATTAGTCACTTGGCTTGCCGCTTGGATTCAGATGGTTTATTTGGATATATATTAATAAGTCTTGTAAACGGCAATTATAATTGTATTGGGTTATTTTGATTGAATTATTTCGCACGGTAGGGTTGCTCGATCGTTATAATAAGTAGATTATGACATCTTTCTTGTTATACGTGATGATCATAGTTTAAACGTGGTATTTTATAGCACAATCGATATTATTTGATCAAATCCATTCCCTTTTTCCCCGTTGTATGCCTATTTTATTTCCAGAGTTTTGTCAGGGCTCATCGTTAAGAATCAAGTAGTTGCAAATACGTTCACGTATTTTCAGATGCGTTTTTTTCCTGTGGACAATGAAACAAGGTTAAGATTATATCTGTATATTTATGATATATATATACATGGGTTTACATAGGAACATTTTTCATCATGTTAGGAACATTTTCATCATGTTAGGGACACTTTCATCGTATTAGAAGTAAGGGGGCTACAGTGCTATACGTTCAGACATTTTCAATACATATTTCTGTGGACAATCAAACAATCTTTAAGTTTATAATTTTTTTAATACACAGGACCATATGCATATAAGGAATATTTACATACTAGGATTATTTACATGTTAGGAACAATAAGAGAATAACACCTGAAGACGTCGATGTACTTTTGTCATTCACTCGAGTACATACGCCATAAGCGGTCTCACCCGGCTTACGCCTCTTACATGTTATATCCATGTTTACATTAGTTTTATCAGCCAAGTCAAATTGTTTCCTCGTTTTAGTGACGGTAGCTTTATTTTCAATGAATTTTTGGGGGTTTTCTGGATGGCCATAGGCAAGAGTGTTGCAGGAGTCGAGATAGTAGCGTTTGTTTTCAAATTTACGGAGGCAGTTTTTGATTGTGCGTACAGTTTGCAGCTGGCATGCTTGCGCGCGAATGTTGTGTATGGTCTCAAAGTGTGTGTAGGTTTTCTGGTTATGGATATCTCTGTATTGTTCATGTTTGATTTTGGTTTGTGTTTGGTAATTGACAACTTTAGCAGCTGATTTTGTGTCGTCGGACTCAAGCAACATGCTGTAACACTTTGGTTTTAAGCAAATGATCTCACTCGGGTAGTCATCAGCTGTTTCGCTTTTCAGTAGTCCCAGCTGTCATTTCTTGGATTCATTGAACAAGGGATGATTTTGGGATAGTTAAACGACTCCATGTATTCAGCCAGCGGCGATTGCCGCATTTCTGCCTCGATATCGGTCACACCTTTGAACAAGATCAGCAACGAGTCAGTGTCCGAGTAGATGAGCGAAAACGTTGTTACCGTAGCGTGGTTTCGGTGTGTGTGCGTGTCATAAAAGAAGCTGTAAACTTTTGCTCCACCTTCCGTTCGGAGATGATGAGATATATATCTATAAAACCATGGGTAGCCGAGTGTGATTTCAATTTGCTTAATACATACCATCGCATTTCTTAATGCAAGGCTGGAGGCGTTGTATTGTATTTCAATGCAAGTCATGTTGCATATCTGCAATTTCTTCATCGTACAAGGGATGATTTTTGGAGTAAATGGAGAAGACCATGTATGCAGTAAAAAGGCAAAACCTGAATATCGGCCTTACCTTTATACTGGAATAATATCTACCGCATTTCAATGCTACCTATACAGTATTGCATCTTCGTTGCATGTCATGTTGCATATATGCATTTCAATGCTAGTCATTCGAGTTAAATTTAGGATATTACAAACAAAAAGTTTTATGATATATTTTTTATTGATATTTGATTTTGATACATTTATTTATATTAGGGAATTACATGGGTTATCATTTATACTAGAACATAACTATTCAATCCGAAAATCAACGTGAGCATCTTGGCGAAACAGAAGTAATGATTTTTTTCAATCTCCCTCACTTGGGTTATCCTGACCGGCGATATCAGACCCACTCAAAAGGTTCTTTATTTATGAAAGGCATTATTTCTCACCTGGAGCTGTCGACTCGTCATACCGGTGTAGGATTTATCATCTAGGTGTATTTTTTATTTCTCGGATCTATTGGGTTCTAGACTAATGCCCTTAGTACACATTTTAGATAAACGGATACCTTAGGGAGAAATGTAGGCAACACATGCAATCCTATCCTTGTAACCAAAACTTTGTTTTTAGTCTTCAGCGAGCTTTTTCTCGACGCTAGTTTTTTATTATACCTACATGTTTATGACATCGAATCGTTTCAGGGTGTTTCTTACTGTTGCCAACATTACCATTCACTATATTCCCTCAGATATCCACACGTTTCAATATCACTGTCACTGGTATCCATTCCAGATTAAGTATCCCACGTTTTTCTCATATTTTCCTTATATTCCATTTCGTCTAAGGTTTGGGTGTATTCCCTCCATATCCCCCGATCTCTATACGTTCCACGTTTGGTTATTACTGGCATCGCTCTTTCTATACTGCTCGCACCCCGTTGAATACTGTCTATCGCATTATATCGGAAACTCAGGTCTGGTTTGTTATGTTCTATCAATACGCTCTTTATATCCCTAGAGCTTGTATTTTCTCGTCCATTTTCATGATATCATATTCAAGATAATGCTTACCTTTGAGATGTTGCCAAAACCCGAACGTCGATCTTGATTTGCTTAATTTTATCTCCACACTACATATAACACATACCCCCGCATTATCCTTTCTGGTAAAATATTTCCATATCAAACTTGGCGACATCCTCCTACAACAGAAGCAGACCGTTGACTAATTGAGAATAAATCTAATTTCAATTTTATATATTATTTAACATGAACATACACGGTTTATACCGGCATATGCCGACATATGCCGGCATATGCCGATATAATGTATGGCGTATTCATGATTGATACCGGTATATGCCAGCATATGCTGGTTTAATGGAGGCGTATTCACGGTTGATGTCGGTATATGCCGGTATAATGTAGGCATATACATGGTTGATCGCGGCATAATGTAGACACACACACACATTTTTGTATGCATATAAATGATCTGTAGCATTTTTCCATTAGAACAACATCCTTTGCTTTTTCTTACAAGATATTTCATGTGGATCAGTTTCTCGTCATGTTAGGTTGAAAGAACTAATCATCCTAACCTAACATAACATAACTTATTTACGGTATTCAGTCATTGATATATACAATGCATAGCGAATATCTCCACTCGTTTGATTTTGATTTGATACAATTCTAAATCACTTTTACATGTTATTCACCCCTATCAAAAACCTAACCTAACCTAACCTAACCTAACCTGACCTTAGGTATGGCACCTAACCTAACTTATGTACCGTATGCAGTCATTGATGTATACATATGAACCCTCCACACGTTTTTTTATAAAACTTACACCTAATTCTTTCTACTTCATGGTCACCATCGGTCCATATTAGTTAGGAGAGAGGGTAGATTTTCAATTTTAGATGGTTTGACTGTTACAAGTATTTCATATTCGATCTATCCTTTGCAGTTTTGATTCAAACTTTTAATTTCGATCTAGCAAATTTCATAGGTAAATACACCGTGGTTTGAATGTTATAATTATTTTCATTTAATTCTTGGTTTTTGATTTAATACAATTATAAATCACTTTTTCATGTTATTCACACCCATCAAAACCTAACCTAACCTAACCTAATAGGACCTTATGTACGGTATTCAGTCATTGTTATATACATATGAACCCCTCCACACGGTTCTTTATAAATCTCTCACCTAATTCTTTCTACTTCGTGGTCACTCTCGACTCATATAAGTTAGCAGAGAGGACAGATTTTCAATCTTAGATGGATTGAATTTTACAAGTAATTCATATTTGTTTCCATTATCATATAAACGGGCGCAAGGTCTCAAACTATGTTTCCTTATTTTCCTTCGATAACTCCTGGCACTTCATCCTCAGGCGACTTGCACAGCTGATTTACCTTGTTCATCCTATAATTTTCATACTCCTCACGATGATTTCATCTCAAATGTCGCCATACATTACTGGTGGATTTATGTTTATCCAATTTTATTTCTTTCGGGCTAAGTTTACAAGCACCCATCACTCCATTATTTTCGAACAAACGACTACTCAAGCTATACCCCATCCTTTCACAACAGAATCATAATCTTGACTGAGCAAAATCTGATCGGACTCTGATTTATATCCTACCATTCTGTCACACAGATATAACATTTACCCCGAGATAGGTTTATGACAATGCGTGAAACATATTCTTCTACCTACGTCGATAATTCATTGTTACCTCCGACTGACACGATAGTTGCAATTTCATCGCTTAACCTTTGAGTTGTAGGAAATTATAAGCTATTGATTTAGGATTTACATAGTTTTATTAGTATTTATTAGTAACAATTACAGATCTTGCTGGATTCAACAATACTTTCTATCCCATTTATTTTGATTTGTGACAGCAGGACTCGTACAGCCATCCATGCCCATCATCACAATGTTTCAGTTTCCTCTCAAAATCTATCATATAATCCATCATATCCTTATTGCGAATACCGAAGGCTGTTCCGTGCCCTTGTTTCCACAAATGTACTCCTTCTTCTTCTTGAACCTTATTTATTCGAATCTTCTCAAATACAATGTCATTCTGTTCTTCATCTATGAGGAATGGTTGCATACATTCCAGATTTTCTTTGGTTTTTAGGTAAAATTCGTTTCCCACTTCCTCAATTTTGTTCATTTGCTTCTTTATTTCCCTTGAACTTTGTTACATACGACTGTAACCCGTCGACATTAGTTACCCAAAGCCGACTTCCCTTTTCCTTCATCCATATATGAATGTTATCTCCCACTCTTTTGATTCCTGTTTTACCCATTCTAAGATAACTGTTATTTTCAGCACTTGTCAATAGTTTTTCGATCTTACTCATATCATCTTCGGAGATTTCTTCTTCCAAAATACGTAACCTATTTTTTGTAACCTGAACATTCATTCATGTCTATTTGAGAATGAGCTTTCCTGCTTCACTTGCACTCAACGTAACACTGACTCCAATCTCGGCATGCAGTTAGGTATATTTCGGATATCTGCGGGAATATACTGAATGGTAATATTGGCAACAGTTAGAAAAACCCTGAAATGATTCGATGTCATAAATATGCAGGTATAATAAAAAAAAACTAGCGTCGAGAAAAAGATCGCTGAAGACTACAAACAAAGTTTTGGTTACACGGATAGGATTGCATGTGTTGCATACACTCCTCCCAAAGGTATCTGTTTATCTAAAATATGTACTACGGGCATGAGTCTAGAACCCAATAGATCAGAGAAAAAAACAGACAGTCAGATGATAAATTCTACACCGATATGACGAGTCGACAGCTTCAGGTGTGAAATAATGTTTATCATAGATAGAGAACCCTTCGAGTGGGTCTGATATCACCAGTCAAGGTAACACGAGAGAGGGAAGTTGAAAAAATCATTACTCGTATTTCGGCAAGATGCTCACGTTGATTTTCGGATTGAATAATAATGTTCTCGTATATATAATAACCCATGTATTTCCCTAATATATATATGTGTCAAAATCTAATATCAATAAAAAATATGGCATATAAATATTTCTTTGCAATATTCAAAATTTAACTCGTTTGACTAGCATCGAAATGCATAAATGCCACATGACATACAACGAAGTTGAAATACGGTATGGGTAGCATTGAAATGCGGTAGATATGATTCCAGTTTAAAGGTATGGCCGATATTGAGGCGGAAAATACGGCAATCTCCTCTGGCTGCATACATGGTCTTCTCCAACTATTCCAAAAATCATCCCTTGTACGATGAAGAAATTGCAGATATGCAACATGACTTGAAATGAAATACAATACAACGCCTCCTGCCTTGCATTAGAAAATGCTATAGATATTAAGCAAATTGAAATTGCACTCGGCTCCCTAAGGTAACATAGATATATATCACATCAGCTCCAAACAGAAGGTAAAGCAAAAGTCAACAGCTTTTTTTATTACACACAGACACACACTGAAACCACGCTACGGTAACAACGTTTTCGATCATCTACTCGGACACTGACTCGTTGCTGATCTTGTTCAAAGGTGTGACCGATATTGAGTCGGAAATGCGAGTCTCGGTTGGCCGAAAACATGGACTCCTCCAACTACCTCAAAATCAACCCTTGTACGATGAATAAATGTTCCTAATATGTGAATATTTCTAGTATGTAAATATTCCATTTGTGTAAATGGTCCTATGTAGTAAATGAAATTATAAACTTGAAATTTGTTTGATTGTCCACATAAATATGTATTGAAAATGTATGAACGTGTAGCACTGATACCCCGCCACTCCTAATACGATGAAAATTTCCCTAACACGATGAAAATGTTTCTAACATGATAAAAAAATGTTCCTATGTGAACCCATGTATCTATTTTATAAATATATAGATATAATCTCAACCTTGTTGCATTGTCCACAGAAAAAAACGCATCTGAAAATACGTGAACGTATCTGTAACTATTTGATTCTTAACGATGAGCCCTGAAGAAAAACTCTGAAAGTAAAATAGGCATACAACGAGAAAAGGGAATGGATTTAATCAAATGATATCGATTGCGCTATTAAATACCACGTATAAACTATGGTCATCACTTATAAAGAGAAAGATGTCATAATCTACGTATTATAACGACTGAGCAGCCTTACCGTGCGAAATAATCCAATCAAAGTAACCCAATACAATTATAATTGCCGTTTACAAGACCTATTAACATATATCTATGTAAACCATCCGAATCCGAGCGGTAGGCCAAGTGATTAAATGTACACCCTACTTCATGTCCAAATGAAACAAACGCTATTCCTACCAAACGCGGCAAGCAATTAAAGGTACACCATACTTCATGATCGAATGAATCAACGCTATTTCTACCGAACGCGGCAAGTGATTAAAGGGATACCCTACTGCATGCCCCGAGAAGTGCGAGTTAAAATGGGATCACTGTACGACATTTACGGATAAAGGAATTCCCGTGCAAACTAAGTGCCTATTGCGTTTGAATTACCCCAATAGTAATTAAATTATCCACAAAAAGTAATTAACTGAACCTACAAGTACAATGTCCGAGGTATAAAGGGGCTAAGTCGGGCACATACAGTCATATACTTCCTTCGGCCGTATAAAGTGGTTTTGATCAGTAGCTATTTAGACATCGTGTGGTGTAGATGATACTGTATGGCTGTTACCACAGTTATTATTGAATAGACATATTTATGTGCAAAATAAATAAAATACATTGGTTTTCACCGTTTTTGTATAAAAAAACTAGCGAAAAGTTTCTCATACGCTCGCTTCGACTGAGTGAAAACAGCGTGAATGCGCCCGTTGCGGCGGTAGTCAGATTTAACAAAAGGATTGTAATTGGAATGCAAAAGGGATAGCTAATCTCATTAGCTGCCTAACCTACTATAGAATGCATACGGAGATTGCTCCTCTCATTAGCTGCATGGCCTACTCTTGAATGCAAACAGGGATCGCACATCTCATTAGCTGCCTATCCTACTCTTGAATGCAAACGGGGAACGCTTCTCCTCAGCTGCCTGACCTACTTTTGACTGCATACGGGGATCGCTCCTCATTAGCTGCCTAACCTACTTTTGAATGCAAACGGGCATCGCTCCTTATTAGCTGCCTGACCTACTATTGAATGCATACGGGGATCGCTCCTCATTATCTGCCTAACCTCGTTTTGAATGCAAACGGGGATCGCTCCTTATTAGCTGCCTGACCTACTTTTGAATGCAAACGGAGATCGCTCCTCATTAGCTGCCTAACCTACTTTTGAATGCAAACGGGGATCGCTCCTCATTAGCTGCCTAACCTACTTTTGAATGCAAACGGGGATATCACCTCTCATGAGCTGCCTAACCTACTTTTGAATGCAAACGGGGATCGCTCCTCATTAGCTGCCTAACCTACTTTTGAATACGAACGGGGATCGCTAGTAGCCATTATAGGGCCAAAACGCAGATTAGTGGAGGAATAAGATATGGGTTAATAGAGCTACTATTCACTCTACGGAGTTTGAGCCCCAAATTTTTCAGGACGACCAGAGTCAGGCAGGCCGCTAACGGATTGACGGACAGCTTTCGGATTATTCACAAGGTATGTTAATAGGTTATATATATATTATTAGGTTCTATATGTTAATAGGTTATATATTTCTATTTTTATAAAGGTATTAACATTTCAATGCTGGGTATATTGTATTGGAACTTCGTTGCATGTCATGTTGCATATGTGCATTTTCAATGTTGGATCCTCTGAATGTTTAGGATATTGATAAACATACATTGATAAGATAATTTTGATTGATAATAAATCTAACAGTTTACACCCCATTTTTTTACGGACGACCGGAATCAAGCAGGCCGCTAACGGGTGACTCATTCGGATGGATGGACGGATGGACGAATAGACGGATGGACGGGCAGCGTTCGGAAATACGTTAACAAGTTTTATGTTTTGAACATTTAAACTTTTTTTTTTATCTCTACTGTATTTATATAAATGTTTTCGTCATTGGATGGTTCTATTGGGGTATAGTTGGTCACTAACTGTTGCTCGTTATATATATTTATACGGTTCATTTAGGATTAGTATTATTCCAAATTTCTAGAGGGGTGGGGGGTGTAGGAATCCCCTCGGCAAAAAGTTGGATGCGCTCCTGGAAATTTAGGTAAGTTTGCTTTTACCTGTTTTTGTCTTATAAATTTGTTTCCGTGGCACGTTTGCTATGTTCTGAGTGAATGTCTCGTTATACATTTTAGGTCTGGATTATAATTTTATGTTTTTTTTCTGTACATATATGTTTGTTTTCTTATCTAATTGAGGGTATAATTGACTCATTCGGATATAGGTTGGATGTTTGATATTGAATTTAGGCAATGTTCTCTGTATTTTACCATATATTTTTTTTAATTTATATAATATCTGTAGGAACAGTATGGTTGATTAGTCTGGTAGTTGGTTGGTTGATGTTTGTATTTAGGGTTGATGCAACAGTTCTGTTCGAGAATTTATCTACCCCATATTGCATTATCCAGGTTTGAACCAGATATATTGGTTTCCCATTGACGCGGTATTCCATTAGCGAGAATACCTGAACGAAACGGATTTGTTGTAAGTTATTGAATTGTGTTATGAATTCTTAGTAATGATCGGTTGATTTATGTTAATTTTTAAAGGATTTTTAGGATATATTAGGTTTGCATCTTCCATATTATTTCAGGCATAATTGGTAGGGTGCTGCATCATTATGGTATTTTATATGAATATATGTCAATCTGATACGACTATGCCGTGGTTACTTTAGTTAAAGTGATGCTAATTTACCCTATTTTGGGCTTAGTTGGAGGCTAATTTCATCAGATTTTGTATGTGCTATACCGTATTTGCGTAGAAGTATTCCGCATCATTTACTATAGGTTTCAGTTATGTTGCTCGTTGGTCTTGGTATCAAATTCAAATTAGTTGTTTTGTTGGTTGCATGCTATTTTCTCGTTCGTCATGTTTTTCAATGTATGTTATGGGTATGGTAGAGAATTGATCTTCTTGCTTTGTTATAACTCGAGCTTTTTAATATATTTTCGTTCAGTTTTGAATGTTCTCTGTACAGTTCCCATCTTCAATGCAATCTGTTGGTTTTTTAGACAATTTTGAACAATTTTAGGATATATTACATTTGTATCTACAATTTAAAACATTATTTCAGGAATAACTTAGTTTCAAGCTGTATATTTTAGTGGTTTATATATCTTCTTACATCCTGATACAATGTTTGACGTGCTTATTATGGATATAGAAGATCCCATTTGTTACAAACTCGGTCTTGCTGTTATGTTATTGTGTGTTTGTTGTAGTACCATTCTTCAATATTTAGGAGGAGTTAGAGAGCCCGTAGGCAAAAACCTCGTTCAGTTTGTGCCTTTTTGTGTAAGTAGACCGATTTACTGTGACTGAAACCCAGTTTATTACAATTTAAATGTCGGTTAGAGCAGAGTAGAGCATCTTTTTTTAAAGTTATTATTGTTGTTATATGAATTTTTCCATGATAATCATAGGAATGTATGTTTAAGAGGTGTAAGTCCGTACTGCATATTTGTGGACGTTCGTAATTGAACCCTAGCTAGCGTACAGTTTAACGTTTTAGAAGACGATATACTGGATGGTGGGGGTCCTGGTGTAGAGGTGGTTTACACTCTTTGGTGGTCATTCGGACTTCGTCCAAGTTCAACGTGATTTTTAAAGTTCTTGTGGACGTCGGTCTTAAGTTCCATGGTTTTGTTTGAGAGGCTATCTGACAAGCTGCTAATCGTTGTAGTAATTTACTTAAGTCATCAGTGAACAGAAGCCCAGCTTTTTATTGCCACACTCTTTGAGACACATGTCAGCCCTATTCTTGACCACTGTCCCAGTGTATAGATTCATGGTTATATCCAGGATGTGACTTTGCTCGATGTTGTTCAGAGATGATGGATTAAACAGATGCATGGCGCGTCCGAGGTATTGTATCGTGTCCTGGTGTTACCTCTAAATTTGTCATATATTAGTGGTAGATTGCTGAAGAGTGACCTAGTAAAGCATTATAGAGTTTGTTGTTACGACACAGTGGGGCTTGAATTTTGTCCTGCTCGAGGCATAGGATGAGTTAGGTCTAGGAATTTGTTATAGATTTGGACAGGAATCGTAGTAAAACTCGGTGTTAAATGTCAGATATTTTTTGGTAGGGCTTATAGATTAGTAGGATTATATTGGAGTAGGATTTATCATCTGGGTGCGGCAGGATACACCGTATATGATAGTTAATAATTGTCGGTTAGGGTTGAGTACAGAATCTTATTTAGCTATTCTATAGTTGTAGTTGTAGGTTTTTGATTGGTTATCATAGGAATATTTCTGTATTGGTTATAAATTCGCCAAATCTCGACGCTGGATTTGGATTCGTTTCCATGTAGTCTTGGAGATTTAATATGCCGAATTTGTGTAGAGTTAGTGTTAAAATTTCTTCAATAATTTAATATGCATCTCAATTATGTTACCCAGTCGTATGTCTTTACGAGATGCTTATTCTCGCATGTCTTACTTATATAAATGTTTGTGATACGTTTGGAGTTGTACACATAGTAGTTTTTGATTAATTTAGGCCTTGTTATGAGATTGTGTTCTAATTCAGAATATCTGTCTTATTTGAGCATTCACCAGGTCCCCAGTAGCATTTTTCACAATAGGATTGTATTGTAGAAAGGCCGTAATCCTAACCCATCCTGACATATCTTAACCTATTTTTCCCCCTTCCATTCATATGTTAGGTATGTCTTCAATGATTTAAACTTTATTCCTATCAAATCTATCCACTTGACTCTACAGTTTTAGCAATCTTTAGCATATTGTGTGCCTACATATATAT
>SDVV010012496.1:0-15441 GCA_016164225.1 Gammarus roeselii
TATATAAATATCAATATATTGTTGTATTAGTATAAATAGAATATGCTGTAAATTACATCTTTCTCTTATTACATATCCGTGTTTTCGTATAGCCTTTAAAAATATAGATGTTTATATGTGAATATATTAAATGTTCTCATAGAGGGTAAATTTTTTAGCTTTATAATCCCATTAATTTTCCTTGATTTGGATTCGATTAATTTTTCTTGATTTGGATAATTAAGAAAGCGAAATCTAGAACAAGGCAAACTCAGTTTATTTTGAAGAATTATACACACAATATAACATGTCATTCTCGTATTCATCAAAATTTATTTTCGCTAGCCACCTAGAGGCTTGTCCTCGTCTACTAAGAACGCTTATCAAGATTATCTGTTGAGCGGTCAAATGCATGTTTGTAAACAGCAACTTTAGCCTGCATCAACTAGTATTACCCTTACTACAAGTACCCTAAGTATCTGAGACGCTCGCATATGCACGCTGAAACAAACATGTAATCACAGTGGGAGTCAGTCAATATGCAGCATTTACTCCCTTTCTTCTCCTGGGGCCTAGTATCCAGTGTCACTTCGGAACAGGCCGAGGCACGATGCGTTATTTGAAATCTCGTCTTGAGAGAGACAGGCAGCAAGGCATTTACTCCTCCTCCTGCTTCCCTATAAGGGCAGGTATCCCGCGCTGCTGAATTACAACCAGCGCTTGGTGAGGGCTGTGAGGGAGCGAGGCCACCTGGTGCTGGACACCTTCAACATGACTGTCAGCCGGTACAGGGACTTCCTCCAAGGGTCCTGCTCTTGCCACTTCCACCAGGTGGGTGGAAGAAACATTCTGACAGATTATCGTGGTTAAACCGTTCAATGTATGGTGACGTAAATTCAGAAAAAAAACATCGTTAGTTAATGTAGAGATTCATATACCGTTCAATATGTTTCAGGAATGAATAGGCCTACTAATATTATGCCTAAATAACATACTGAGCAATGGCTGAATCGAGCTGCTAAGTTGGAAAGGAGAGCGTTTTTGAAATGAGATGTTCGTCAGCGAATGATCATAATAAGAATTGTGTCATCGGTTGCAGCGACGACTGGTTTGCCTTATCTACTCCTTTAGTAATTAATGTCCGCAAACCACTTTAAACAGAAAGATTACGAAAATAAAATTACGGCGAACGCCAAAAACTAATCAGAAACAATTGTTTAGTTACATTTCAAGCAAAATATATTCAAGATCTGTAATAGGTCCTCTTGAAAACGATATTGGTGAGCTTGAAACAAACGACAGTAAAATGCGAGTCACACTTAACCAAAACTTTTGTTCTAATCCTCCAGATGAGGATGAGAACAAGACGAATTGAAGCCCTCAACACAGTGAACATTTTCCCGGTAGAAGTTACTGAATATATACATAAACTGAGAGTCACAAAATCTCCTGGTTCAGACCAAGCTCATCCCAGAAAACTCAAAGATACTCGAACGTAATCGCAAAACATCTATCAACATTTTTCACACTATCTCTCACAAAGAGGTCATAGTTACCTTGATTTTTCAAAAAGGGGACGAAAAGTGTCCCACCTCAGTCGTTGGCAAATTTATGAAAAGTTTGATTACGGATAAAATTACAGAATTCTTCGGTAATTTTATCAGAGTGACTCAGCACGGTTCTAGACACATCGTTCCTGTACTACGAACCTGCAGTTTTTTCTAAAATATAATTGAAATTCACGATGCGAAATGTGGGATCGATATCATTTGCCTTGACTTTCAAAGTCCTTTGGAAGAGTTACGCTTAGTATATTACACAGCATAGGTATTAGAGGCCAGCTGAATAACACGGCTAAATGCTAGCTCACGGACAGATGACAGTGAGTCGTACTTAACGGAGCTCCCTCCAATTGGGGTAAAGTTACAAGCGGCGTGCCACAAGGATACGTGTTAGGTCCCGTTCATTTGATAATAATCATAAATGATCTCGATAACAACGTACTTCCAAACATTATCAAGTTTGCAGACGGTACTAAGATAAGGGGGGGGGGGGAGTGCTAACTAAACTTGTGTGTGAGAAGATTCATTAAGACCTAAACAAAAATTGTTGATTTATCAGAAAATTGGCAAACGAAATTCAATGTCGACAAATGTAGAGTTACACACATTAGTCATCATAACCCTAAACACGAATATTCAATGTCCGGAAAGTATCTGACTCATGTCACCCAAGAGAGAGATCTTAAGTATCGCCTGAAGCAGGCAATGTAACGAAGCCGTCAAAAAAGGCTATAAAATGTTAGGCATGATATACCGCCCCATCTCGTACGAGAGCAGACCAAGTATTCTTAAGATATACAATGCATTTGATAGACCGCAGCTTTGCTATTTAGTCCATTTCTGGTCTCCATACCTGTCATGTCCCCATACTTGGGCAATGACAATGCGTAACGAGGGTTTCCGGCAAGTAGACGGTCGTCAATAACATCCTTTATACATTAGACATGCGCTGGCTGGGGGAACGGGTAGTATAGTCCGACAAGGTAATTTATAATACGAAAACCTATGAGCAGCAAACAAGCTGATCTGAAGCGAACGGAAATCATTTGGGCACATACAGCAATTAAGATAACGCCCGGTTCAGGGACAACAACATCATAGGCCACGCTTGTGGTGGAAGGGAAATGTATGGAGCAGCAACCGATAGTCGAAGACCCCGATACCGACCGGTTGCTAGGGCATGCACTCTCCCCTTACACCTAACTTAAAATCCCCTTTTCTCGACTTGTATATATTGCATAGTCGCAAATAAATCATATATACAACCCAATCCAATTGTGTGTCTGGAAGTCTTCAGTCTACAATATCTTGAAATATAATAGCTATCGACGAGGTGAAGAATTCAGTGTAATTTATTTGTGAAAACTAATAAAGTGCTAACATTGAAAATGTTTTACGACAACGCATAGAAAATGTTCGACCCTGCTACGGAAGGCATCAAAGACTTCTTGGCTCGTTTTGAATCCAAAACTACCGAGCCCTGACAGCAGCAAATGACGACGAGCGAAAAGAGGCGTCATTATTGGGATCATGCTTAGCAAGAAGTGTGATCACAAATTCCGCAGAAAATAAAGCCGAAGAGCATAAAAGTGGCTACGTACGACGAGTTTGTCGCCACTCTAAAAACAATTAACACGACGCAAAAATTCGCAATCGGAGCGTCAGTACAGTTCATAAGGAGGAAGCAACGGGACAGCGAGACAATTGAGTGTTACGCTCGATCCCTCAACGAATTGGGAAAGTGCGAATACGACGACTGCTGCCAAAGTAGACTCCTTTGAGATCAATTTATAACCGGATTGCAATCCAGCAGGTAGATCACAGCATTGATCACGGAATGCGAAGCGAAGAGATTCGATGACACCGTGACATGAGCAAAGACACCCGAACAAATATCGGTGGGCGTAGAAGACATCGTCCCGGTACGCTCAGGGGAAATAGTATACCATTAGTAAGCCCCAGCGCTACGGTAACGACAAGTGAACGAAAATTACGTCTGCAAAAGGTGTACGGCCAAATGAAAGCGCCTGGCGAAAGAGATTCGAGTGTAACACTTGTTACACTCAAATTTAAGTGTAACAAGCGGGGTAAAGTGGAGCATGTCGCGGAAGCATGCAGATCTAAAGGTTACAACACCACACAAAATAAAGCAAATCACATCGCCCGAAGCAAACTATTGCACACCACCCGAAGAAAGAAACTCGAGTGATTACTTTACCGTTATGAAGATCCGAAACAGATCCTCAACCAAGATTCACAAGGAGCCACAACCGACGGAGGTGAAGAATCGCTTCAACGAACTCTCCCAAGCTGAGAAAGAGTGGCCCCGGATCAAGGACCACAAGCGGCTCTGCCAAACATAACAGGACGGCGACCTACGTGGAGGCATGGACAGTACAAAGAACCCGTCGGAAGCATTGGGAGGGTAGCCATGAAAAAGGCAACAAAGAGAACAGTAGGCAGAACATTTTTTTAGGAGTGCCTACACAGGGGATGCCAAGTGTAAAATAGGACGATCCCCATTTTTATGTCCAGTGTAGATTACTTGACACGGGATCATCGATAAGCATTATTACAGAAAATATGATTTGTGACATTAAAAGTGCTAGAGTTTGCAAAACGCACCAGAAAGCAAATGATTACGGCAACAATACCATTACGTTTACTGAGCGAACAGCGCTTGCGGTAAATATAAAAGGTACGGGCAAATTGAATAGTTTTCTTGTTCTAAAATATAACTTATCTCCATTATTCGGTCGTGATTTATGTGAGAAGTCCGAATTATTTGTGAATATGTTCAAAGAACTGTCGTCTGTCAGAACGGTTACTAGATGCAATCTATTCAATTAGTACAGTGAGTTTCTCTTTCCTAACTACAGGACCAACGCTAAACACAAGGTTAATAGTAAGGTTGATAGTGACTGTAAACCCATGTTCTATAGACCACGAAGAGTTCCATTTCGATACAGATATCTTGTAAAGGAAGAGCTAACGAATTTAGAAAACGCTGGAATTATTGAAAGACTGGATCACTCTGATCGGGCTTGCCCAGTAGTTGAAGTTTTAAAGCCCACTGCTATAATACGACTGTGCGGGAACTACGCTCTAACTATCAATAAATTCACACAAACGATTACGTACCCAATGCCCACTCTTGACTACGTGCTAGGGTATATAGAAGATGCCAAAGTATTTTTAGTTATTGATTTACAAAACGCGTACTCACAACTTCCGTTGGACGCGGAATCCAAGAAATACAGTCATTAATTCGTCAGAGGGACTGTTTCAGTATAATTACTGACCGTTTGGTATGTCTTCAGCCAGGGCAATATTCCAGTGTTTCATTTCGACAGTTCTTTGTAGCGTACACGATACAATATGTTATATGGATGATGTATTAGTACCTACTAAAACGCAGGAAGAACCTTTAGAGGTATTAGACTAGGTATTCACAGCCTTACAGCGCGCAGGTGTCAAAATAAATAACAGCAAGTCCTATTATTTTACGAAAAGTGTTGAGTACTTAGGTCACGTGTTGTCAAACAAGAGGGCATGACCCAACCCTCTTAAAATTCAGGCAATTTTATAGGCACCTTACCCATCAAATGTTAAAGATGTACAGAGTTTTGTAGGATTGTGTACTTATTACAGTAGATTCATTCTGAATTTCAGCACTGTATTCGCACCAATGTAGGCTCTACTGGAAAAAAGAAAAAAAAATCGTGTGGGAGAAATGTCATCAGTCATGTTTTGAGACCATTAAAAAACTTTTTAGAGGCACTATAATAACAAAATTGCTTGACCCAAATCACGAAATAGCAATTGAGACTGATGCAAGCAACTACGGTTTAGCTGCAGTTTTACTGCAAGAACACAACGAGGCTTTCATGTCTGTTCAATTTGCCTCCAAGACATCAACAAGTGCCAAAATAATTACGCTACCATTAACAAAAAGACATCAGCAGTCATGTTTGAAGTTGAAAGTTTCCGTGAATACTTATTGGAAGGCATATTTGAAATTCGCACTGACCATAAACCATTGTTAAAACTAATGGGGCGTGAAAACGCTATGCCAGTCAACTGTAGTGCAAGACTACAAAGATGGAACTTGAGACTGAGTCAATATAATTACACAATAGTGCATATTCCTGGCGAATCAAATTGCATTAGCGATTGTCTGTCACGTCTGACGTTAGCAGAGGCAAAAGATGACTTGGAACCCACTGAACTCGTATTGTTGAAGAGAGATTTGGAATCATTCAGTGTGCCATGCGAGAAACTTTTGCCTGGAATCCCGAAAAGATCTACTGCTATCACAGATCAGGCATTACATTATGCATGGGTTCCCAAAAACGGTAGAGGAGGTCATAAAACCATGCATTCCAGAAGGCTAAGGATAACCTATCACGTTCAATAACTGCATAATGTATGCTAATAGGGTGGTGATCCCACAACGCCAAAGACACAAGGTCTTAGAACTGCTACATGCAAATCATCCAGGCATTTCGGCAATGAAAGGGATAGCCTGTTCGTTGGTATGGTATCCTAAGATAGATGAAGACATTGAGAACTTCATTAAAGTGTGTAGCAAATGCATGGCGAATGCCAAAAACCCTAAGCAGACTTCAAAGAGTGAATAGCCAAGACCCATAATCAAATGGTCGAGGTTACAAATTAACCATTGTTTTTTTCAAGATAAATTATCTTAGTCGTGGTTTGCGCACTGACCCGTTATATTGTGGCAGAGGTAGTGAAGTGTGTAAGTTCTGAAATAACAATAGAGGGGTTAGATACATTTATCTCTAGGAATGGCTTACCTTCCCCAATAGTATCAGGCAATCGTAGCTCATTCAAGTCCAAAGAATATAAAAACTACTCAGCACAAAAAGTCTATTGAGCATGTGAGGCCTGCACCTTATCACCCGAGCTCAAATGAACAGATAAATCGCATGAAAACATATTACGTGAATCCAACCATTATTCGCTAGAGAAGCTACGAGTCAAATGTTACATGATCAAAGTGTGGAAGATAATGTTGGGTAAAGAAGCGTCGACCCAGCGAGCCATTTAACTCTTGAACGGAGTGACCAGAAATAATGTGTACAAAAGCGTTGGCAACAGCGTTTCACCCTCGATATCAGGCGCTACTTTTTCACTTTTATAGAGAGAAAGTTGTAAACAGCGAAAGCAATCGAAACGTTCAAGTCACGGCTCGACAAATTCCACCAAAATCACCGCTAAATAGCTGCCAGTTAAAGCACGCTCACCAGAAGATTCTCGAAAAAAGGTGACCCGCATTGACACCCGAACGGTTGAAATAGTACCCGGCATTGGAAGAAGAGCGGTTAAAAAAGGTGCTCGGCATTGGTACCAGCTCGTTGCAAAACGGTGTCCTGCAATCACATCGGCCACCATTTGTTTAACGAGCAATAAAACTGTGACAATCCCTGATCAACATCGTGGGACGGTGGTTTCTCTCTTCAAGTGCTGATATGAGTTGTTTCCAGTGAAGTCGTTATGTACTATTTCCTTCTACAGCCTCTCCCTTTCTTGATCTTTTAAGACAATACAAACAGACATATGATACTCTTTTAAATGTCCTACTTCAGCACTTCTTTTCTTTCACTATAAAAGCAACTATGATTGGGCCAAAAGTCCCGTTGTTATCTTCTTTCAGCTGTAAATTCTTGTAAACTTCCGTTTCCGTAGACCGTCGCGGATACCAACGAACCTGGAACTGAGCCCTCCTACACCGTGCGTGGGGCTGTCAACGCAGCCTACAGCGCCATTCTCGAAGGACTGCTCTGTCCCCCTTATTGAGCGACCTCGCACTGCTTGCTCGAAGGGCTGCTCTGTCCCCCCTATCGAGGGACCTCGCAGTGCTTACTCGAGTAGGTGCTATGCCACCGCATCTGAGGTGCCGTCGGAAAAATCTGACGCCAGTCCCACCAACTGAGTACCCTGTTCGAAAAATTCCAAGAGGATGAATAAACTCACGCCTAGAATATCTTAGCGATGCGGGTGGAAAAATTGATGGGCGCATTCATTTACCGTAATTGTCAGTATAATGCTGGTAAATATTATTGGCCGTGAACTCTTCATAATGCGGTAAAAAAAACTTAAGTTAGTGTCTGAAACGACAATATTTAATGTTCTGTTATCTGGTCACAGAAATACAATAAATTGTGTGAAGGAGATAAATGTCGGTGCAATGACGATATTAATTGACGGTTAAATGCATTTTTTCTAAGTATTTTGAAACATGCCTCGCAATATTAAACAAATAGCTTGTTTACTATGCTAAACATCAGACCATTTTTGCATACGGTATGATTGTGCAGAATTTCCACCCTTTCCATTAAGTTTGGATAAGGTTTCTAATGAACATTCACAATTCTAACGCTCTCAGTTTCTAACAGATTATCCTGGTTGATTTAACATTGTTGTGAAGCCAATAACCCTCCCGAAGCAGCCCTCTCGGGGCTGCAAAGAGTTCCAGCAGTTTCCATCCGTCAGGGGCCGCTGTGATGGATCACGTTCATCGATTGGCTGGAGCGGTGCCCTTTCAGTTTCACGGAAGAGGACCGTGTTTAACAAAAGCGACCCAGAGAAGTTAATTACTGTACCTTACATCAAATACAAGACTTCCGTTGCCGGCCCAAATTGAACATCAAAGCATATGTCGAGTGCACAATGAACATCAATTAAATCCAGTTTAAAGGTACCAGGTTATTCTGTCCGGCAAATGTACCGTGCATTTTTCTAAAATAGAATACATTAATTTCGAATAGAAATTGTACTAGAATAGGGGTCTTCGCTGCGCTGGCTGAGCGCAATATGGGAACACCTCATTGCACTAGCAAAGTCATACCCAGATGATCGTGTCGCAGTTATCCTCATTTTTTTCGTAATTTATCTGAGAATTTAAACTGTGCTGAAACAGTCGACCCTTCGGTCTCGGCGGCCTCAGAAATATATTGTACATTATTTTGAACCACTCGTCATGCCACTAGGAGATGGAGGAGCGAGTGGAGACGTAACCTCTACACTGTCCTTAAGGGAGGGGAGTAATTTTGAATGAACCGACCAATATTTGGAAGTTTAATTAAGGTGTATTTGTCATTGTTGAAAATTGTGGTTGGTTGTGGTTCTTAAACTCGGGTTGTAACATTCTCAAGGTATAGCAAATATTTGTAATTTATTCCACTAAATTCTCATAAATTGCATTCGTATTGTAATTGATATCATATATTAACAAGCCTTAAATCAGTGTCATCTGGCCGACAAACAATGAGCCATCTTGCAACAAACAGAGGTATAGTATGCCTCAATGTATCTGGGCGGCAGAAAGATGAATCGAGGTCCCTTAATGTGTTGCTCGAGACAAATTGACGACGCTGTTTCCGACCAACTTGATTTATACTCAGAGTTTTTAACTATGGTAAGGCAGAAGAGGGATCGCTAACTTCAGGATAAGGACCGAGGAACGGAACACATTAATTATAGGCGGTATGGCAAAAGAGCATCACAATGAGACTGGAACAAGATTAGTTTCATCCTTGCTCATCTAACATGGTTAGGATACTGGGCAATGAGAGCATCACATCCTTGCTCATCTAACAATTTTAGGATCCTGGGCAATGAGAGCATCACACTGAGACTGAAACAAGATTCGTCGCATCCTCGTTCATCTAACATGGTTAGGATACTGGGCAATGAGAGCATCACACTGAGACTGAAACGAGATTCGTCGCATCTTTGTTCATCTAACATGGTTAGGATACTGGGCAATGAGAGCATCACACTGAGACTGAAAAACAAGATTCGTCGCATAATTGTTCATCTAACATGGTTAGGATACTGGGCAATGAGAGCATCACACCGAGACTGAAATAAGATCCGTCGCATCCTTGTTCATCTAACATGCATGGTTAGGATACTGACAAATTAGAAATGAATCTTATGACGATTATACAAACCTTGATCACCGCTATGATATTTGTCATGAATTTTGCACCTGACTTCAAATTTGTCGTCCTCCTTGAAATGAGCCATATTGAGTAAAAATTGCAGCTCACATTGATGAATCAAACCATGTATGTGCTAATATATCAAGGCATGATCAAAGGTTAAACCAGAACAACAGCGAGCCGGACGTCGATCATGACATATCCAATCACTAATTTCAAGTTTCGCTGCTCTTATACGCGGAAACATATTTTCAATGTATTTTTAGTTTTCTTCAATCATAACCCATGCAAGATTGAACATGGTAAATTGCACCCAGCCAACCTTTCCTAAACGATTTCGTGGGACATGTTGATTGGTTGCAGCGTTCAAATATTTTAGAAAGGGTAGCTTTATTAAACAATAAAAAAAATCCGTCGATTCGATTTTATTTAAACGTCAAATATGATAAGGCCATTTTCACTCCTTGCACAATTCGTAAAATTATGCGGCTACCTAGATATGTGACCACTATACAAAAAAAACAGAAATTCCTATTTCTTGTACAAACTGATGTTTAGGGCTCTATTTTGGGAGATATGTGTGCTATGTTGAAGAGCGGAATCTAAACCTATTTACAATTCGTCAACTATTGAGTTGTAAGTAGATATAACGTTTGCCTACTACCTTACTTTTATTTATATGGGATTTAATCAATCGGAATGTGTTTGGGCACCCATCACAAAATGTAGATAGAACGTTTGCCTACTACCTTACTTTTATTTATATGCGATTTAATCAATCGGAATGTATTTGGACACCCATTGTTCGGTGAACCCATGCAGTGCAAGAGCAGCTGTAACATTTATTTGCATGTCATTTATACATTTTTTTTGTTTCAATGCAGTGCAAGATGTAAACTCTTAATAGAACTGTTATCAATGTTTCGGGCTGAATCAAGAAATAAATTAACATTTTTTTTTATTTTCAAGTCGTGTATTGCATGTTTAGACATACAGTCGCTCCCTTCAAGTTAGGAGGGTGGCTAAGTTAGGCTGACACAAAAGGGGAGGCGCCCAATCTTCCAGCCACACGACCGCGGTGTCAATGCCTAATCTCGAACTCGCGACATGCAGCACAAGAGGCTGACACTGCAGTCGGACACGCTAACCACTCGGCCACGGCGGCCTTTTCAAGTCGAACCATCGTGAATTTGAAATCAATTTCTGAATTTTTGCGCTGTATTTCGGTGTTTCAATTCTGTATTTATCTGCCGTGATTCACTTACATTCAATTTTTCTGATGGGTGACATTTCGAATTTAGTTGAGCTGTTCATTCACTGAAAACAGACACGTTTTGATGGCAGTTTGCAACAAATTACTAACATTTATGACCTAAAATCACACCTTCTGATCTCAGCACCTTGCTCTCGAGCCCGCAACAAAACTGCTTTCCCGTCTTGAAACTCCTAAAATGCCGTAGGCTTGTCACATTCTTCTTCACTTTAAGGTACAAGGGCCCACCTCATTACTACGACTCAAGAATCAGATAGCAAATAGTGACAAGATAACTGGGCTTAGGCTACACGCTCCTCGACAGAGCTGGGGACGTGGGGCCCACAGGCCCGTTTGTTGCTGCCCCGAAGGCTCCTGTAATGAAAGCATTACAGTCACCGATACCGTCGCTGACTGATCACCAGGGTTGATAAGAAAGGCCTGCGTCTCGACGCTTTCTTTTACTTGGTACCTCAAGTTTGTCACGAAGTTTTTTGATGAATAGCTCGTTGCGTGTTTTCAGATGAAAGTAACTGCTAAGGTTTTTAAAAAAATTCAAAGTAAAAATATGTTCACGCGGGCCTATACGCCAACGAAACGTGAAAAGCGTCTACACTCGGCAGGCTATGCAAACTCAGTGTCTGAGTTCTAGCGTTCATGGGGTACGGTTGCATGGCTTGTGGAAAGCGTGGTTTATGAATTGGTAAAGTTTTATTTTCGGAACTGCAATGGAAAACATTGCTGTTTGAATATGATGCAGTTGTGTTGTTCGTCCTGTAACCATCTTCATAATTGTAATCAAGAGCTCTGTCTTTCGTTATTTATTTCATATTCAGCCGGTCACAGCGTGTTTAGTAACATATTAAAATTGGACAGCTCCGACAAATCACTGCCCCATCCCAAATGGTTGAAAGAACACCTCCAAATTGGATGACATTAAACAGCAATAACAATTCGGCATTTCATGCCTTGATGTAAATATCCAACCAGTTTCCACAGACCAGGCATATCCCAGTTCCTCCTATTGATGTGCCCGCCTAGGAGTCGCACCATTGCCTCACACCTTATCTTATCGCGAGCAACAGCTCTGCGATGGTTCGTGGGTGCTCCTCCAGGGTGGTCCAAGTGACAAGGGTCCAACAGGCTACGATAGGCTACTAAGAGAAGTCACAACTTTGGAGGAGTTGATTGTCTTCTTGAAAAAGTAATGCTCGAATGACCAGAAGAATCGTGACTGAAGTAAATGGCATCCATATGATAGCACAACGCCGTCAACGTAGCCTGGCATGGAATGCTTTCGTAAGATGAACACTGACCTGTTGACAATTATTCCATTCTCCCGATTATTTGACCATGCCCGATTGCCAGCAAATGTTGAAATCCCAGCAAAATTTTAAGCAGCTAATGTTTCAATATTATGTGTATTTCGATTAAATGAAGACCAAGTAACATTTAATCTTTGGTAATATGTATTTATATAATATACTGATACTGCATAAGAAGCATAATTCTATTTGGAAATGAAAACAATCGTTTCCGAGAAAAATGGACAACATAAATAACTGAATCAGGTTTCTGCTAAAAAACTCAAATAATAGAATTTCAATTGATAATTTGAGGAGAAATGGTAAATGTTGTTTATTCACCCGCTCTCGTGATTCAAGACATTACAATTCACTGACTATTCATTGAAAATGATTGTTATTTCAGGTGTCATTTGCGTATTTTTATTTGTGTTAATGATCTTATCAGTCAAGAAGGATACATTTGTCTGTTTATAATACATCATAGTGAAAAATGAACAATGAGATAACGAAAATCTTGGGTGATTTAGTTCTTATCTACCAGCAAGGCGGGCAATCTCTCGATGGAAATCCTGTTAGACAATCATCCACAGTCCCGGAAAATAAATGGGTGACTTCATGGCAAGAATCAAGCTAACGGATGTACCATCTCAGGCAAAACATCATGCACATCGACGGATTTTTACCCATTCTAGTTAACACCTTATCAGATAGGCTGTCATTTCAACGCATTTGGAAAGTGTCATGTGCCCATACTTGGGCAATGTCAATGCGTAACGAAGGAGATTTCCGACGAGTAGACGGTCATCAATAACATCCCTATTATATTAGACATGCGCTGGCTGAAGGTCGGGTAGTATTGCCCGGCAAGGTAATTTATAATACAAGAATTTACGAGCAGCAAACAAGCTGATCTGAAGCGAACGGAAATCATTTGGGCACATACAGCAATTATGATGACGCCTGGTACAGGGACAGCAACGTCATAGGCCACGCTTGTGACGGAAGTGAAATGTATGGAGCGGCAAGGGATGGTCTGGGAGACTCAGTGCTGACTCGACCCCGATACCGACTGGTTACATGCCTGTGCTCGCTCCTCTTACACATAACTTAAATTCCCATTTTCTCGACTTGTGTAAATTGTATAGTTGCAAATAAATCAGATATATGATCCCACCCTAGTTTATCTAGAAGTCCTCAGCCTTCAATTTCTTAAGATATACCAGAAAGTATCCTGTTTGCATTCCAATAGATTGGAGATAAAATTTGAATACCTTAATATACATAGTCAAATGATGACATGTTTGGTAACGCTGCTCAATTCTGCATGTGATTGCAAATCGTGATAAGACGAGTCCCGGCTCCTCAAGGCGAGAGCCTCGTTTCCGATGGATGTCAGCTCCTCTATTGCATTACACAAATACAATAGCTCACCTCATCGAACAACTGAATTCATCCTTTCCGTCCGGCCTCGATTTACACATATACTCAAAACGCCACAACTGAAATGGTACAATAATTATGTTAATCTGCATCCTGTAATATAGCCGAGATTCATTACGATTAATCAGCATCACACGGAAGAGTGTTTATAAAGCAAACGCCACAACTGAAATGGTACAATAATTATGTTAATCTGCATCCTGTAATATAGCCGAGATTCATTACGATTAATCAGCATCACACGGAAGAGTGTTTATAAAGCCTAAACCAACATCTGCATGGTTGCTGCTCAGCGCAGGTGGCTCACAGCTGATCAACCATGACTGCTGTCGAGTAGAGCTGTTGACATTGATGACAGGCCTATGACAAGCGGCGGGATCGGGTACTCGATGTACGCATATATTGCAGCAGGATGTGACTAACTGCTTTCTCTTGGAAAATAGCACTCCTCTTGTCTTGTGCTCCTGAATGACAAGCTGAAAAGCAAATAAGTGCGAATTCTGACATTATTAGTATTAATTAGTGTAAACGTGACATACCATGATAGCTTTACACCGTCTGTATACCCATTATATACAAATTACTTCACACTGACAGTTGACGAAAAAAATAGACTTTTTCATACAAATGACTAACCTGTCAATGATTTGACTTTAGGGTTTTTAACGTTCACCGAAACAAATTATTTTATATAATAATTACAAGAATAATTGGAAATAACAAAATTTTCGAATTTATTGTTCATTCCCAGTTTGTCTGCTGCTTGAATACAATACCAACAGATAGTGACTACAGCATTTTCTCTGCTCGGCCCTGTATGCTGTAATATCTTCAACTGAATTCATGGAGATTACCGTCTCCTCAAATATCGTTGATTCGCTACATCAAGTTACCCGTAAGCAAATTCATGCACAAACACGTCTCTTCAAAGTCAATTGACTAAAACCTCCAACGCCTGGTCTATTCCACCATCATTTAACTAATTACTTAATTTGTACTCAAAGTACAACTTAAATGTTCACATATCCCATTGCTTAATCATTTATGACAATTAAATTGAAATTCTGACTGCTCATTCTCTGCTCTCTGTTCTATCGCCATGAAAACAAATTCCCCACTGGACTCAGAGTGCGAAATCTCTGTTGAATACTCTTGTCTAGTATATCAATAGTACTCAGAGTGCAAAATCTCTGTTGCATACTCTTGTCTAGTATATCAATAGTACTCAGAGTGCAAAATCTCTGTTGCATACTCTTGTCTAGTATATCAATAGTACTCAGAGTGCAAAATCTCTGTTGCATACTCTTGTCTAGTGTATCAATAGTACTCAGAGTGCGAAATCTCTGTTGTATACTCTTGTCTAGTATATCAATAGTACTCAGAGTGCAAAATCTCTGTTGCATACTCTTGTCTAGTATATCAATAGTACTCAGAGTGCAAAATCTCTGTTGCATACTCTTAATTAGTGTATCAATAGTACTCAGAGTGCGAAATCTCTGTTGTATACCCTTGTCTAGTATATCAATAGTACTCAAGAGTGCACATTGTCTGTTGTACCCTCCTCAAAAGAATCCATCCTTTGATCTCTTGGGGCATCATTTCTGTTTTAACCTCTTTAGTCGGATATAACTTCACTGTACAGAGATCGCACCTTCTCTACTCTACCACCCAAAAGTAATTCCACCATTGTGTCTCAGAGTGCACCATATTTGTTTTACCGTCCCTAGACTAATTGATACAAAATCCAGTTGATTTTACTGAGTGCACCTTTTTCTGCCTCCACCGTAATGCCTCCACCGTAATGCCTCCACCGTAATGCCTCCACCGTAATGCCTCCACCGTAATGCCTCCACCGTAATGCCTCCACCGTAATGCCTCCACCGTAATGCCTCCACCGTAATGCCTCCACCGTAATGCCTCCACCGTAATGC
>SDVV010012497.1:0-15439 GCA_016164225.1 Gammarus roeselii
AGGCTGCTACAGGGTAGAAGCTTTAAAATTGACTAACCAAATAGCTACCACACTAAATTACCTCTTGTGACCATCCCCCCCCCCAAAAAAAAAAAAGTTTTATTCAGTGAACAATCAATATGGTATTTTCTGCTTATTTGCAAGAGGGAATAGCTTCCTGTAACTGTGCAGTAAGGCTATTGAGGTCAAATATAAGACAAACTGCTAATTTAAGCCGGTTTGGAACTGAATGTCTATAAAAGTAACATTTACGACCATTACAAACTTCTCTCGACACATACCTAAAACAACACACAACACATATACATAGATATAGACGCACATATATACCCATACATATATATACGTACACATACATAAATACACAAACATATATACATACACAACATACAAACATACAAACACGCATAGCTACACATACACATATTTTCACACATGAACAGACATGTACACAAACACACATTATATAAATACATATATACAGACACTCATTACATATACGCATGTATATATACAAACCCAGGGCTGTTACAGGATATTAGCCCAAAAACTATAAAAAGACACTAAATAGACATAAAAGAGACCTAAATTTACTCTTCAGCAATAAAGAAAAAAGATGGAAGAATCAATCATTAATCTGTTTCTTACTTGTTTTAAACATCAAGAAGCTAGTTGTCACTATTATTCTAATACAATATGGGGATAACCTTCCATTCAAGTGCCTACACCAACTGTTTATTCATAATCAATTTGATATTGGCTCCAAATTGATCGAGACACTGACCGCATCTCCCGCCAGTGCCTGTGACATCCAACCATACCTAGGACCGGCGAGTCGAGTAGTATCAACGATTCAGCAACATTCACAATTTTTCATGTCCATTACTAGCCGGTCGAATTGAAGCCAAAATATTTATAATAATGGACAAGTTTTCGGTGCTGCATGACAGCAATGATTGCTGACATTAACCAGCATAGAACCTTCCTAACATACTTTACCTCTCTAATCACAAAAACGGCGACTAACAATCTCAACTAAGGGAAAAAAGACCGCGTAGCAGCCTTGTGTCCAGCTACAGACGCTAGGCCGAATTCACCAGGAAGGGGGGTGGCCGACGAAGAGGCGCACCACACACCCTCACATAACTTAGCCCTTCTGTGCCAAGGGTCCGGCTGGAAACTGCCACACACTCTGGGGTCACGAGTGCGGTCCGAAGATCCGTAGTCAGCAGCAGGGCCCGACAGTTCTCATACGTCGCATCATGATGCCCCCCCACCCACGGCTATCCGTACAACGTGATGCCAAGGGCTTTCACCACTCACGCCTATTCATTGCACGCTCTCACCACCTCCACATTCAAGTCTCTCCTTCCTAACACCTGCTTCACACCGTCCATCGACCTAAAATTCAGTCTACCTCTAGTCCTACGGCCACTTCCTTCCACCTTCATCACCCCTTTTACCAATCCTACTTCATCAATCCTCACCATGTACCAAAACCATCCCCGCACGCGCGAACCCGCTGTCCTCCAACGTCTTCACCATCCCTATTCTAATTGGAACCACGTCGTTATTGATCCCGTCTCAGCATCACGCCCGCCATGCTCTTCAAACATCCTATCTCGCAAACATTCAACCGCGTTCGCTCTTCTGCTCTAACCACACAATTTTCAGCCCCGTAGAGCACAGTTGGGAAAACAACACCCATACAGCCCTCTTATGTTCCATCCCAGAAGCCTAGCAGCTCATTACACTCTTCAGTGCACCCAACACTTCACACCACTCCTTCACTCGTGACTTCACCTCGGTTTCTACTTGTTCAGTCTTCTCCACATGGGAGCTCTGATACTTAAAACACTGAATTTCCACTAACAGCTCTCCATTTAGGAGGAACGGTTTTGTATAGCTATGTATTATATATATATACAGATAAATATGCATATACAATGTATATATATTTATATATGTATATATATATGTATATATATATACACTTACATACGCAGTACATACATATATGTACAGTAGCAAAATAAAATTTGTTCACAATTGGAGATTAAAAAAAAATTATATTGCTCATTCTCCGCTTCATTTTTGAACTCATCTAATTTAATTGATATTCATTAAGAAGCTTAGTCCAGATATAATAGCTACCTAAATAATTTTATATGTAAATTTAGATTTCTTTCGGGAGAAGCAGGATTTGTTTGATCGGTTGGCGACCACATGAAAGAAGGTTCTTTCGCTACTGTACATATACATACCTATATAAACATATTTACTCGTGTATACATAGGTTTATATAATATATAACTAAACCACATGCACTTCGACCTCACCTAACTTCCTGACTACGTGACCTTCCACCCCCCCCCTCGAACATCTTGTTTAATCAAACTTCTCGGAAAGGATTCAAAAATAGACGCTTCAACATTTGAAGCAAAAAAACACCCATTGAAGCCAGGACTGGCCACCATTCTATTTGTATTTATTATACAATTAGGAAGATTATTCAAAACCTTTGTCCTTCAGCTAACTCAATCTTAATTAGCCCAAAAACTATTTCCAAGACGGGCCTGCCTATTCCCAGCGTCAAAAAGGACATCTTAGCGAGCCAGATACCTCCCTCGCCAGCGCCGGTCGGAAATGCCGGGTGGGGCGCGTGTGGCGGCCAGCGTGCCATGTAGGGCAACAAGCGGCGGGGCGTGCACGCCACCCCATGGAGCGTCGAGGCGCTAGCAACAGCGGCCATCATAACGCAGCCCGGCGTCGTTGACTAGGCTGTGAAGCGCTAGGATACACCTTGACTATCAGTACACAAGATCTGAAATTGAGGCCTTTGGTTCTCACGTTCGACTCATTCGCCGAGCTGAACAACACTCGCTTTTTACTCCAATATATTGAAATTAGGTAGGGCCGAATAAAGGAACTGCAAGTGCGATCAAGCACAAGAAACCAAGGGATAAATCCCAGCAACATTTATGACCACAACAGAAAGCAATTCAAAACTCGACGGTTATTATGAAACTCAGGACAACATCGTTATTTCCTCACTTCCATGCCATCTTTCCGGTATATCCTTTCGGCAAAACAGCTGACCAAGTGTAAATCGGATACAGATTTCATGGCAACAAGATGCGCAGGAGGAAACTATAATTCCCGATTGATTACTGCATCTGATACACAGTCAAAGATCAGAATTTCTTAAAGGCGCCACCCCAACGTCTAACATTCTGAAGGCCTACCACAAACTTTGGTCTAGACACGAGACAGGAATGACAATCAAACCTCTGACTGAACTAGACCCTGGTACTTACCAGAACTTCATACGAAAACCTCTGAGAATCTACTGCAACACTTTGCAAACAATTTGTCAGCCCCATCATTACCTATGCCAACATTGCTTGGTCCTCTGACCTTTGCTAACACACATTGACTTAACTACAGAACACTACCTTGCGCACTCTAGTGGTCTATGCACAGACCGCACCCATTCCTCGTCTACACGAGAAACCGAACGCATTTCACTTCCAACATTTCGATACAAGGACCAATTCTTCAAAAAGATGAGGCACCCGGCCCATCCTAGGCCTGCCTACTGAACCGACGGAAATATACCAACACCAGCAGCACACTTCGACCCTTAGCCCAACCCTTCCACAACATACAGACTTCACTTCACTGCTCTCGCACTGGCTGATCATAGCGCCAATTCCACACATGCGTGATACGAAATTGGCCACGCAAGATCTCATGGTCCCGGATCAAAGACAACTCGTCCCCGATTTGAATCAGTGAGTGGGAAACATTAGATGCACCAAAGACAATTTTTCTTTTTAAAGCTGGAGATGCTCCTATATTGACCCAGAAAGTCAAGGCTCTCCATTGAAGCCAAGCCCACAGCTGATAAAACCAACTAGAGACTCGGTCGAACTCAATTGAAAAAGCGTTCGCTACTTATAGGATCTACATAGCCTTTACAACACCATCCTATATGGCAGAATGAAGTTGATCAACGACATTCTAGTTGATAGCGATTCTCTCTTAGTTGACCTGACAGACTTGAACGAAACAGTTCCATCAGACGAGCTGAATATTAAAAATACCCCTTTCGTTGGCAAGTGAACGTGAGAAAAGGAAGTGCGGTGGCGTTGCAAGCCAAGTGAAAGATGGTCTTAAAAGCTGTAAAGTTTTCACAAATTTCCCATCTGAGTTTTTCTGTTGAAATTGAAGAGATGAGAACAATAATGAAGTGTTTGAACCACCAACCTGAGTAGGCACATTCTGAGCATGCACTTCACATTAGCTGCAAGTCGAATGCCAATAAGAGAATTCAAAACCTTGTCCGTTGCGACGAACTTTACAATAGTCAGATCGACAAATAATTATCCCGCGGCGGCACCTGGTGGCTATATAATTGGCACTGGTTATAGCACAGCTGTGACAAATCAAGCGAAAACGTGACACCGGCAATTGAATTTCAGTGTCAGAGCAATTCAACACGCCGAATGCTGGCGGCTGTGTAATATTGATTGGAAATAACTTTGGCCAACGAACAGTATGAAGGAAGCAAGGAATAATTTACACAATACAGCTCCTGATGCAGGCGTATTTACCCATCAGCCAAGTCGAAAAGAACACCCATGAGAGCTCTTTAAAAAAAATCACGATAGAAAAAATTCGTAGAGAAGGAAATCCTTCTAGACTCAAAAGAAAACTATAATATTAAGATTGAGAATCGAATAAAAGGTTCAGATAACCGAGAGAACAAAGCCAAAGATAACATAACTTTAGATATTAAATTTTCCTCCGCTTACGCAGCCAAATTGTCGATCTCTAAAACTACAATGGGGGCTTGAATTAATCGATCAAATAAAATGGTAGATTAACAAGGAGCTAAATATTCGTTCGGTGAGAAGCAAGAACTTTCATCAAATATCTTCCATGTTACTTGACCAAATCCAGATCCCCTCGAAATGTTCAATGACTAACCAACATCACCAAAATTATTAAGACTCTACGAGATACGTGGCAGTAGTGTTCCCGGCCAACCGACATCCCAGCTGTTCTTAGGAAACAATGCAGGCAGGTACGATGAAGATCACCACCGAAGTTTTGGCAGAAGTCTTTCCACACCTCTAATATCCCACAGACAATTGAACATTCCGTTCTCGCTCTTAGTTAAATAGCTACACAATCAAACTTATTTTTGACATCACATGTAGTCAAAATTTGCATGAGTAATGAAAAGCTGAACAGTAAATCTAATAAATAAATTTCTACATAGGCCACATGGTCTATCTACAGAAAGTTGAGAACTACTGGAGCACCATGATAAAATGACATGCATATTGTGTGATGGATCAAATGTAAATGTGATTCATCTAGAATCTGCAAGGCCGTAGACAAGGCACACTTCTATAATGTTGACAAAATTACATAGAACAAATGAATCAAAACCTTATGTGTGAGACGAGTGGCAATAAAAAATGAAACCTCCACACAAGTCTAAGTCCTTAGTGGACAGCAAAACGTCTACATTCACCAGTTCCATGCTTTGAAGAGTCCTTGGTAGCTACAGCGAAGGATACCAGGGATATTCTCAATCGAAAGACATGTGGAAAAATTTCTTGTCGTGGCCATGTTAGAAATTTTTTGCAAGGCTTCTCTGTTAATGTTACAAAAAGTTATGAACGTGACGAGAAATCAGGCAAGGGTTGTTACTCCAAGAAGCAAAACTGACGGGCGGCAAAAAAATGCTAACGTTTTGCAGCTTTTTGTCGCCCGGGAAACTTGAATGCCAGTCGTTTCATCAATCAACAGTTTCCCGTGCGGGGCAACTCAAATAATCAATAGAATGCCAGTAGAAATACGCCAGATCAAACGTGGGCCCAAATTGTCAGCCATAGCAAAGATCACGAGGTTCGGAGCCGGTGCTGTGTTCCTAACGAACCCTTCTACTAGTGGAACTCGCATCTCCTTAGCTACTTGACCGGAAACCCGATCGGACTGGCGAACGTGGCGGTAACATGCAAATGCTGGTGCGGGTCAGGTGACAGTCACGCTTATTTCAACAGCTTGTTTTCTCCAAACGGCCCTGCAGTCATTAAAAAGAAATATGGAACGCCCCATCCGATCAAGTCCATCTGTACAGGGCGCGTCCGATATAGTCGCCCAGTCATTGAACTCGGCAGGCAGAGTCAGTCATACAACGGTGCGTGATCAGAGTATGTGCGACCACTGCAGCAGCAAAATGTTCAGGGGTGTAGGACTAATAAATGGGCCTGCAAAGGTCTAAACATTCCTGACTTCGACATGTCGGGGGTTATCTGGGCTTTCGGGCGGTGCGCCGGCTAATGCTCCTCCATCGCAGACGCTATGGTTAAACCACAAGACGATGACAAGGAACCACAGCCTGGAGGACGATGGAGATCACAACGTCGCAACAGGACACCGGCGACCACACCGCCACAGCAGCAACAACATCACGGCAGCCAAGAAGACTGCAACCACACCGCAACGGCAGCAAAGAAGATGACCACACTGCAACGGCCGTCACGAAGACTACGGCGACCAAAACGAAAGCCAAGAAGTCCTCGACCGTGATGCAACGACAGCCTAGGGGACGACGGTGACCACAATACGACGAACAGTACACGACCGCACATCTTTCTTTGTTCACCCGTTAATATACTGATAACGACCACTGCATTCTTGCATCCACCGTAGACTGCCCGGAAGCCCAACATGGCCCAGCCTGCGATGAAGACATGGTGCGTCCTCTGCGCATGCGTCACCACACAGGATGCGTTAACAAGGAGCAGTAACACGACGGCGTTACCAAGAAGCTACGGAAATTAGACTCTTTGCTATTGATGCCTCGTCACGCCGGATACTGATCCCTTCAAACCGCCACACATGCACATCTATATTCGAACAGGATGCGTAGCGCATTGCTGCCTCAGTCAAGAGTCTATAATTATACCAACATCTATGTGATAGCATGGTTGCAAGACAACAGCACGAGTTGACTACTGCCAGAATACTTTTCTGAAAACACCCAAGTAATGCGTAGCAACCATAAGTTCGGAATTTCTGGTGTAGATCCAACAAACTTCATGTGCTCATTGCAAGCAACCAAGACTAGACGCAAGCTATCTCAAGAAATAATACCAGATTAAAAATGGGTAGATGATGCTAGAGCAACAGGGAAGCTATCTGTGGTTGAATTTCCCTCAGCCCAAGAAACCAAAATACATCAGAAATGCTGACAAAAGATTTTGTATAATTCTCTGAAAAAACTATGCACATCAGACAGAAGCAAACATCAGCCAATAGCCAATGAATCTTTGAGCAGAATAATGCAACAATTCAGGAAGATGGCATTGAGTATGGAACTGCATCCAAAAATTTCAGGCAACATATGCACCATATATCTCATCAATTTGTTCAATTTAAGAGTTATCCATATCTTGACCACACAAAAATGGAAGACCATTGCCAAGATTTACTTTTTGACCTTGGTCAAAAATCCATAATTTATTGAAATAAAACCAGCATCAGCAGATTCAAACTCATTCTACAATATGCATAAGATTAGCAGACAATCACCAGAAAATGCTAACTGGAGTTTGTTACAGAGTAGTAATTAAAGACCCACTATTCATCCTCACTATTCTCTTCAAACTGTCGATTTCAACACCAAGTTCCAAAATTCCAAGCACTTCATTGATAATAAAACTATAGTCTCCAACAAATACAACTTGAAATGAGCATGAAATTATATCTACACAGGTTCACAATGAATCTTCTCCACAGTAGCTACAGTGTTCATGCCTTTAGTTTGGGCCAATAGGCCTGTTGTTGTCTTCCTACACTTGTAAACGTCAAAGTTATTAATACACGGTAGTTTTACACTGATGCAAATATCAATGCAGCTAATCTATTCCTAACAGGCTTCAACAATAATCGATCGGTGCACATGTATGCACCTATACAAAATTGGATCGAGTTGAATCTTCAATATTATCTTTGGTCATTCCTATCAATTGATGGCAAAATTTGTTGCAAAAATGCTCTACTTTAATGAAAACTGATCAACAAAATGCTCTGTCAAAATATGCAAGCTCCAGTCAAATCAGACTCAATAATAAGTTTCATGCATGTAGTGCTGACAGACAATTATATCAACCTGGCTAATAAATACTGGTGAGCAAATTTAGTAATTAGGGAAATCATCCAGACATTCATGTTGAGACCAGGGATTGTCCACAAAACGCTACTTATAGGATCTTGTAACAGAGCCAAACACACTGTTCAATCAACTCCAAACAAGAACTTGGCAGGAGTTTCACTTCAAAATTGGCGAGACCAAATACAGATAGCCCTAGACAAAAAAATTCTTTATTACATTAGGATATGAACTTAAGCTACATTAAAACTATGCTTCAACTGGAAGCCCGTCAGCTTTTATGAAACAAGATTTGGGTTATGATGGATCATTCCAGCTCAAGTGTTAGCATTGGAATTTGACTTACGGAATCTACTGTTTAATTGGAGCAAATGGAGCAGAAAAATTATCTTGTGAAGTTTGACACACACCCTCATAAGGAAAATTTGACAGGCTGTGCAATAACACCATGTCTGCCCTTGACATCCCTATTGCAAAGTCAACAATCTGAGTCACTACTTTGCTACCTCTAACATGTAATAGAAAAACACAAGCAGAGCTTAAATCACATCTCATTATATGATAGCCACATTAGATTTGGCCTAATGTCAAACAGAGTGTGACAGTTGCCAACATTTGGTCACCTTCATGATTCATCCGGCTGAATCATTAATATGTTAACCCAGAAATATCTAGGACTTTATCAGCAATTAGTTTTACAATAAAAATGGTTGGGAAGTCAAGATCACTATTGACAAAAAAACAATTGGTACCTAAATTGCTTCACTAGGGGACAATCTGGGTTGAAATTCCCACAACAGATGAGTTTAGTCCCGTTGTTGAAGCATCAAAATGCTGCCTAGAATAGTATTCATGCCACACCACAGCGTAACATTCCACCAACTAAGTAGAGTCCACAACATCTGCGTCAAGTCTGCCACGCCTTAAAACACTACTCAGTCTACTCAGAAGTTACAAAGATGCTATCCAAATCATGATTAATCCAACTTAATATGATTAACCAGAACTTAGCCTAGAAATTATAAATACACAGGAACTTAATCCACAAATAATGAATAAAGACCATAAAAGATTGTTTGGTCTCCTGTATATGTAAACATACCATAAATACTCAAGAATAGGAGGTACCAACAAATATTTTCAAACCCCCTTCCTCAGTGAAATGGATCAGTCTGTGTCCAATCATTCAAGGTGCCTCGCCTCCAGTACCACAGTAAACTGAACCATGAAGCAAACCCTGAACAAGATTCCTTGTGCATGTGATCTTGACCTAGCTTTGGTATGAGGCCAGATAATGAAACAATTGAAAGTTACGTGATTGAAAATATCTCAAAAATTAGCATGTCAAACGAAGCATTAATATTATGAATTTTTCAAAGAGGCTTACCACATTCAATCTTGAAAAGACTTAAATTGGCCAAGACAGGATCAACTGATGCCGATTTACAATTCTTGAAAAACACGCCAGAATTTATCTCGCCTAAGCTGCACTGACTAATGACATTTTCATACCGGCGTCGGAACAGCTCCTGCCAATAGACCACCGCGCGCGATTTTTAGTTAATGTACATCCAAGTACCACATTCTCAGAATTTTCCGTACCGGCCAGAGGTATGTTAACATGCAAAAAATCGTTACCATTTGCGTCCCAAAACGGACTGCCTGCGCAATCCTTAGAACGAAAAGATTCAAAATGAAGGATCCCACTAACCACCGCGCGAGAACCACGCGCGCGTCCTCGCTCCTTCTTCCTGCTATACACCTTCTCCCGCCAAAAGTCACTTTGAGTAAATTCTAGCCGCTTAACACTTACCAATCACAGCTATTCTCCAATAGGATGAGACGTCATCAAGGCACTCCAGTATAGCATTGGCACGAGAACTTATAAGCTAGAGTTCTCCGAATTCGCACAGTTAATTGACAAACGCGGGAGCTCGACTAGCGACGGGCTATCACTACCACTACTTACGTTCGACTGACGGAAACGATGAGTCACAACCCTAACCGCACCGACCCGCAGCCACAGACGACCGAATGTTAGCTCAATTTAGGGCTACGGATTTGAAATGAGTAGCAGCAATCATCCCACAACATTAGTACAAGTTGATATCATAGCACATTTAAATGAATTATAGATGAAAGACAGTGTTATCGCAGTGAAGAATATTCGCGATTGTCATAAGTCGATTAGTGTTTTATATGGTGAGCTGTGTGAAGCCGGGAGTAGGGTAGGGTGACGGGGTGACCATGAATGGGACGCGCTCTTAATACAGGCACAGTTTGCTCGCTGAAAATGAAGTTACCTGCAAGTTACTGTACATTAGAGAAACGTGCCGACCCAGGTTTATGTAGGTTTATTATCAACCGACGGGAAATGCGGTAAAACCAATTTGGCATAAACGATCTTTTAAAAGACAGCACATCTGATGGTTAATTCCAGGTATTAGCAAAGATATATCGAAGTATATTTCACTTTATCAGCTGAAAAAAACTTATTGAACTGTCACGATGCAGTAAAATTTTAAATCTTTTTGATGTTAATACACGTTTTCGAGGTGGAGTATTTGGGATGACTCCCGCTCGAGGGTAGAATTGCTTCGTAGTCTAGAAACAGCAGCAGGGTATTTGAAGCGATTGCATCAGATCACATTCAAGTACTTTTTCGTAAAGTGGCACACAGCCTCATGTCCAGAGTAAAGGCTTCAAACAATAAAATCCTCATTGCAATCTGCACCAGTGATGCACTACTTGCATCGTCAATGTTAGGACGTTGGAGAGAAGTACTGCACGCTCTAGAAGGAAAATAATATGTGTCCGTTAAATGTAAAATTATTATTCCTAATGTGCTTACTGATTTAACTTGTCTGCCTTAACCCTGGCGGATAATTCATATTTATATCTGATCAAGTTGTGTATCAAATGTACTTCTATGCCCTTGATGATTTTTAATTAAGCTTTTATAATTATCATTATTATTATTATTATACATTGCGTCGGACGGAGCAAAAATTATATTAAGAGGCATTTTAGTCATGGCACGGAGTATGTACAAGCCAGTCGTGCGGGTATTGATGTAATGAAATTATCGATTCAAGAGACAATAATCAATAGGGGAACGGATAAGGAAGTGACATTGAAGCTCACGCTGAATGACAAGATGGTGCATCTCAAATGCACATTTTGATTCGTGGTCATGTGTTTCAAAACAGCTTGATCCAAACACTCTGCCTGAGAGTCATGATATAGTTGATGGT
The DNA here is from genome assembly GCA_016164225.1 of Gammarus roeselii. Lineage (NCBI taxonomy): Eukaryota > Metazoa > Arthropoda > Malacostraca > Amphipoda > Gammaridae > Gammarus > Gammarus roeselii. The sequence continues at coordinate 11,446 of SDVV010012497.1, forward strand.
CCTTGTTATATCTGTTACATATTGTATGATGTTCCATTTCGACAATGTTGTCATTGGGTTAATAATTCTATCAATATTGTTTACTGAACTTCAGGAAACAATGAGCTAAATTAAAAATATGTTGGAATCGAATTTGATGTACCGCATAAACTCATTCAATCTAATAAAATCTAATAAAAATATATAAAAAGGGTATATTCTAAAAAAAAATCAATCTAATAAAATGGAAGAGCCACTAACATGTAAAATTTATTAATATTAGTTCATTCCCCATCTACGCTGTTCACTTCCATCGACTGCTGTAGATCCAGCGTTTGATCTCCGTAATCTGGGTATTTACTGAGACCGCCTCAAACCACCTTGGTATTTACTGAGAGCGCCTCAAACCACCTTGGTATTTACTGAGAGCGCCTCAAACCACCTTGGTATTTACTGAGAGCGCCTCAAACCACCTTGGTATTTACTGAGAACGCATCAAGCCACCTGCAAATACTGTTCAGTAAAGCGACACACAGCTTCAGTAGCAGAGTAATTGCCTCAAAGAATAAAATCCTCAGTGCAATCTGCTCAAGCGAAGTGCTTACTTTGTCGCCAATGTTAGGACAGAGGAGAGAAATGCTGTCCTCTCAAGAAGAAAGAAGATATGTGTGTCCTATACGTATATAATGTTTTATTTATAATATGCTTTCTGATTTGGCTTGTCTGCCGTCACAACTTGGCAGATTACTCAACTTTCTAACTTGATGATGTTGAGTGCAGCAACTGTAATAACATGCCCTTGATTTTGTAAATAAAGTTCTAATTGTAATAATTATAATAAGTATTATTTATAATAATACCATTATTATTTATGGTAATAATAGTATGAGTATTGTATTAAAATTATCAATATTGTTATCATTATATATCATCCACAGACCAAACAAACAACCGGCGGGGACGCACTTTCCTACAAACAATGTAGCCGATTCCCGACAAGAGGCTCCACGAGCTAATCCAAATCAATACAATTAGAGACTCGGTCAGCATGATTATCTCCACTTGACTAATTGTTTGTTGGAATAATCAAGTGTGGTCAGGATGCCAACAGAGATTGTTGAATAGAAGTGCTACGAATCTGGGAGGCAGATACTATTTGTTAGGCTTACTGTCCAGTGGTGCTTGCGGGCACCTCACTCTGTGCATGTGACTGATAGCCCAGAGTGAGATATTATAGAACTTCCTCTGATAGAAGCTATCTCTTGTATTTTATCTCGGGCTGCTTGATTACACATGCCGAGTCTGATCTCATCACTCAGGGCATGTGATCGAGCCTACTCCACCTCACCATGAGAGGAGAGCCCACAACTCCAGGATCTACTAAGGTACGAGTCATGTGATCGAGGATACTCCTCCTCACCATGAGAGGAGAGCCTACAACTCTAAGACCTACACAGGTACGAGTCATGTGATCGAGCGTACTCCTCCTCACCATGAGAGGAGAGCCTGCAACTCTAGGACCTACGCAGGTACGAGTCATGTGTTCGAACGTACTCCTCCTAACCATGAGAGGAGGCCTACAATTATAGGACCTACAAAGGTACGATTCATGTGATCGAGCGTACTCCTCCTCACCATGAAAGGAGAGCCTACAACTCTATGACCTACAAAGGAACGAATCATGTGATCGAGCGTACTCCTCCTCACCATGAGAAGAGGCCTACAATTATAGGTAGGACCTACAAAGGTACGAGTCATGTGATCGAGCGTACTCCTTCTCAGCATGAGAGGAGAGCTCCAACTCTAGAACTTACAAAGGTACGAGTAATGTGATCGAGTGTACTCCTCCTCACCATGAGAGGAGACCTACAACTCTAGGACCTACATGGGTACGAATCATGTGATCGAGCGTACTCCTACTCACCATGAGAGGAGAGCCCACAACTCTAGGATCTACTAAGGTACGAGTCATGTTATCGAGCGTACTCCTCCTCACCATGAGAGGAGAGCCCACAACTCTAAGACCTACACAGGTACGAGTCATGCTATCGAGCGTACTCCTCCTCACCATGAGAAGAGAGCCCACAACTCTAAGATCTACTAAGGTACGAGTCATGTGATCGAGCGTACTCCTCCTCACCATGAAAGGAGAGCCCACAACTCTAAGATCTACTAAGGTACGAGTCATGTGATCGAGCGTACTCCTCCTCACCATGAAAGGAGAGCCCACAACTCTAAGATCTACTAAGGTACGAGTCATAGACTCATCAAATGACAAAGAAAGTTGATGCCAGGAGGAAAATTGCGCTTAGCAGCGATTTGAATTGAGAAAGGATTCGTAGCGTCCGCGTCCTCTGCCCCTCTCCCTAGACTACGCCCCTGAATTCGGGGCGTCCGCGTCCTCTGCCCCTCTCCCTAGACTACGCCCCTGAATTCGTAGCGTCCGCGCCCTCTGCCCCTCTCCCTAGACTACGCCCCTGAATTCGTAGCGTCCGCGCCCTCTGCCCCTCTCCCATGACTACGCCCCTGTATACTAGTGACGCACCGACGGGTATAGGGGGAGGGAGGTGTGGAGTAGCGGCACGGCGCTCTGAAGCTTTCCATTGACACTGAATTTGTTATACACAACGATAATTAGACTATGAGTGAGCGCGCACTTTGGTTCGAATGACCCCCCCCCCCCTTTAAGATATGCCCCCCCGCCTTCTCTTCATCGAAATCCTGGGCGCGACCCTGATTAAACTATGTCCAGATCCAAAGGAAGTGTGGAGACATATATGCTAGTGTTTCGATGATAAGCCGCAGGTCTTCTTAGGAGCCGAGCTTAGCCGAGCCGGGCGTATCCGAGCCGGGTGTATCCAAGCCGGACATATCCAAGCCAGGCATATTCAAATCGGGCATATCCTAACCGGGTATTTCAGAGACGGGCATATCAAAACCAGACATATCCGAACCGAACCGCGCATATCCGAGTCTGGCATAGACCGGGCATGCGGGCTTAAGCCACGCTTATCCGAACCGGGCAAATCCGTGCCGAGCATGAACCAGGCATATGAGCATGAGCCGAACATGTCATGACTTGAGGTGGGCACTCGGGTCATGCCCGGGCATGAACCGAGTACATAGACGGGAATTTCCCAGGCATGGGTCGGACATGAACCGGGCACGAGCAGGCATGAGCAGGGTTTAATCTGAGAATGATACGGGCATCAGTGTGTGAGCCGTGCCTAAGCCGTGCCTGAGCCGGGAATGACCTGAGCATATAAGTGTTAACTAATCGTTACAAGAATACAGGCCGTTTCCTCTATTCTGTGTTCAAGTGAGGCATTTCCAGTTCTATGCTCTCAGAATGGGATGTCAGGTGAGGCGTTCCTGGTTAGTAGTAGTAGTAGGCGCGAAAACGGTAATCGAAACGAGGCGCGAAAACGGTAATCGAAACGAGGCGCGAAAACGGTAATCGAAACGAGGCGCGAAAACGGCAATCGAGACGCGGCGCAAAAAAGGCAATCGAAAAGGGGTACAAAAACGCAAATGGAAAGTAGGCGCAAAACGCAAATGGATAATTAGTGACTCTATGTTAATTGTGAAGATTTAGGATTTATGTTATTTATGAAGGAATTATGATATATGTTAATTGTGTAGGAATTAGGATGGTAAGATATTTGAATCTTTTATCGAATGTATTACTTAGAATGTTTGTTATTTGATAGTGACTCGGACGTTGCACTTCTCTGATACTGTAGTTATATATTTGTGACTCTATATATATTATTTTGTGAACGATTTAGTGAAAGGAATTAGGATTTATGTTAATTGTGTAGGAATAAGAATGATTAGATATTTGAATAATTAGTGACTCTATGTATATTATTTGTGAAGGATTTAGGATATATGTTATTTGTGAAGGATTTAGGATATATGTTATTTATGAAGGTATATTATTTGTGAAGGAAATTAGATTTGACTATAATTAGTGACTCTATGTATGATTTGTGAAGGATTAGATGTAGGATGG
>SDVV010012498.1:0-15439 GCA_016164225.1 Gammarus roeselii
ATCCCGCCATCAGAGGGAATACTGCATCTGTGGCACATTTCAGTGGAGGTTAATACAATGACTTAAATATGTATGATACCTTAATGTTACATTGTACAGTTTATAATTTAATACTAAAGGCTGTTTATCTATACATACATAATTTAACGTGGGGGAGAGCAATGCAGGACTTGGCTTGCAAACCCTTACAAGATCAAACTCCGAGAGACCGCCACCCTCAGAATCCCCCAATATATCATACACCAACGTGACTGCTCACGGCGGAGTTTCACTTATGATCCAGTAAAGTGTACCTCACTTTCCGTCTTCCCTTGAGGACAAAACTCCAAGCTATCGCCTTAAAGATATGCGTCTCAAGAGCGATAACAGTGGTATCCATCTACTCATCAAGAAGCCATGACCTCTCGGAAGCACAAATGACCGAATTGCTAAACCAACTGCCCTCACCAGTGCTCCTCCTTGGAGACTTCAACAGCTACCATGAAACGTGGGGATGCATGAGAACAGAGCCCAGGGGAGTGATAATGGCTAACACCATAAACACTTACAATTTGGCCCTTCTCAACGACGGACAACCCACCCGAATCACCCCCGAAAGTGAAACTGCCATTGATTTATCCATATTCTCCCCACTCTGGCACCTTAACTCACTTGGGGAGTTTAGCCTTCAACACACGACAGCGATCATAACCCAGTCACCATATCGCTTCTTACAAACCAATGAAGAAACCCTGTCCCACAAGAACTACGATTCAACTACAGGAAAGCCATCTGGATGGAATACTCGGCACACATCGCGTGGAGTGACATGGACAACATCCCCGAAAACATGTCGGAACACGAAATCGTCGCCCAACTATACGAAAAGTTTCAAGCCGCAGCCGAGGCAAGCATTCCCCAATATGCCCCTTCAACATTCTTTCCGAAACCATGGTGGTGTCGAGAGGTGCAAGAAGCAAGAGATAAGCGTGAAAAGCTATACCATGCCCAACGACGCAGATTACGTGGACGACTTACAAATTAGCTACAGGCACCCTAGCCTCTTAACAATTCAACAGGAACTCCAGAAATGTCTAAACCTTGTCGAAAACTGGGCCTCCTTAAACGGATTCCGATTCTCGCCCTCCAAAACGAAAAGCATGCACTTTACTCTCGTGCACGGCCTACATCTAAAACCAGCTCTAACGCTAAACAACACTCCGCTAGTATACAAGGAATCAATATAATTCCTCGGTCTTGTATGGGACCCTAAACTCACATGGCAACCTCATATTGCAGTTCTGGAGACTCGCTGCAAAAAGCAACCGGGCTTATCTTCTCTGTAAGATCCTTGAACTTCGGAGCCGAAATGGACACCGGCATGACGTTATTCAGAGCATTAATATGCTCGCGCATTGACTATGAAGCAATTATTTACGGTTCAGCAGCCAAAACCAATGTAGAACCTCTCTCCATCGTAGTAAACAACGCTCTGCGTATCACAACCGGTGCGTTCCGTTCCACACCAACCGAATCCTTGAACATGCTTGCTAACGAGCTTCCTCTTCCGCTCCGGCGAGACAAACTCTCACTACATTACTATTTCAAGACAAGGAGCTACACCAATAACCCAGCACTCGGTGGCATCACCAGCATTCTTGATAAACGCCTCTTTGCGGCTAAGAAGAACATATGCCCACCCTTTTCTCAACACGTGGATAACTTACTGACCTCACTGAACATAAGATGCAAAGCAATCAAGCTTTCATTCTCCTATCGAATTCTTCAAATCAACTTACCAACGTGGATGATCAGCCCACCACTGGTCAAACTAGATCTGCAGACGTACCCCAAAGCAACAACCCCAACCATCACGTACCACCGAGAATTCTCACGACTACTCGATGAACAGTACTCTGAGTACCGCCATATATACACTGACGGCTCGAAAACGCTGGACGGGGTGGGAGCTGCCGCCATAGGCGAAGGGACCTCGCGTTCGACCACCCTACCTCACGTGGCCTCTATATTCTCTGCAGAGCTACACGCACTCGAACTGGCCATCTCCATTACAAAAAGTGACCACCACACCAAAAGTGTTATATTTTCAGATAGTCTGAGGTTACTCACCCAGCTGAAACTCTGCACTTTGATCACCCTGCCCGTAGAAAAATGCAACACGACCGATTCACGATGTCCGAGGCGGGCCAGGCGGTCGAGTTCTGCTGGATCCCTGGACACGCGGGAAGAAGAGGAAACGAACGCGCAGATTCCTTCGCTAAACGGGTGTCCACCCAGCAAGAACAATTCATCTCCATACAACAATTCATCTCATCACAATGGAACGACTCTTGGCAACAAAGTGGACTAAAGGTGCTTGCAGTTAAACCATCCGTGGGAGAATGGGACACCAGGTTTTCTAATAGGAAAGACCAAGTGTCCATTAACCGTCTATGTTCGCGACACACGTGGATAACTAACAACCACCAAATGGGCGTAGACATGGGACCGGACGCACCATCATGCCCCTGTTGCCACCAAGTGGCAATCAGCGTGAAACACTTACTAGTAGATTGTGATGCACTCGCAGCAGCCCGACGAGCCTTATTGAGCCCCCCGTGCAACCTGCAACGCCTGCTCACAGAAACAGAACACCGGAAACAACTGATCGCTTTCGAAAAACACACAGACCTCTACGATGTAGTGTAGAGGTAGCGAGGTCTGAATCATCTCTGATCCCGAACTCTCTGCCCTCCCTGCGTACTAATTGAGAATTTTTACTTTTTAACTTCGTGCACGAAGCTGTGCAGAATCAACGGATCGTCGTGCCATGAGGAGAAGCCCTCAGTGACTACACGTTGGAGCTCCGGCGAAGAACGGAGGGGGCTGCTACCACTCCTCTACGCAAAACCTACTGCGTCTGCCATAAACCCGCTCTGCATAATGTTATATGTTACATTCACTTTGTTTCCGTGTTTAGCAAACTTTGTATTTGCGCTAGGCCTACTCTGTATTCCGCGTTAGATTGACTATGTTCACACGTTGACTTTAGTTTGCATCTGCCAAGTTTTCTTTGTAGTTCCATCAAACTTACTTTGAGGCCTACTCTGTATCCGCGTTAGAGTTACTCGGTACGGACGTTAAATTTAATTTATATCTCAATTTTTTTTTGTAGCTGCGTCAAATTTACTTTGTACCCATGTCAAATTTACTTTATATTACTTTGTTGGAACTACTCTGTAACTGTGTTGAACCTACTGTGTCTACGTTGAAACTACTCCGAATCTAAGTTGAACCTACTCTTAATCGACGCCGAGTCTACTTTGCCACTCTTCAACCGCCCTACGGGGGAGTCTGCATTAACTTCGCGTTGGGACTCCGGTGGAAAATTGAAGCAACTACTACTACTACTCAACGCGTACAGGCAAGAATTTCTGAGACTCCTTAAGGAAGAATATTTATATCACTGCCACATATACACTGACGGCTCCACAACCGCGGACGGAGTGGGAGCCGCCGCTGCTTGCGGGGACATCCAACTCTCGGTCACCCTCCCACAAGAGGCCTCCGTGTTCTCTGCGGAGCTCCACGCACTCGAACTAGCCATCTCTATTGCAAGAACACATCGCTTTCCCAAATACGTCGTGTTCTCAGACAGTCTGAGTGTCCTCACTCAGCTTAAAACACTGCGCTACGAACATCCCGTTCAACGTTGAATGCAGCACGATCTCTTTGTGATGGCCGAGACGGGTCAGGCAGTGGAATTCTGCTGGATCCCCGTGCACGCGGGAATAAGAGGAAATGAACTTGCGTACTCGCTTGCTAAACTAGCATCTACACACCAAGAACAATTTTTTGCAATACATTACCGGGACTGGTTCCCTATCATTAACTCCTATATAACATCCCGATGGGATGAAATGTGGCAACAGAGTGGACAAAAAATGCTTTCAGTCAAACCCTCAGTCGGAGAATGGGAAACAAAGTTCACCAACAGAAAAGACCAAGTGTTCATCAACCGTTTGTGCACGGGACACTCGTGGATAACTCAGAACCACCTGATGAATGTCGACATAGGACCAAACCGCGCCACCTTGCCCCTGTTGCCACCAAGTGGCTATCAGCGTGAAACGCTTACTAATGGATTGCAATGCACTCGCGGAAGCCCGACGAGCGTTCTTTAATCCCCCGTGCAACCTACAAAGTCTACTCACGGACCCAACCTACCGTAAAAAGCTTATCGCTTTCGGAAAACGCACCGGACTATACGAAGCTGTCTGGACCCCAAACACCTGTGTAAATGAGGTGGTCTCTCTACCTCCTTACGCACAGAAATAACAATACATTTTACGAAGATACGAGTTACTTTTTACTCTTTCGTACGCGCTAGTACGCGAATGTGCCACAAATGAAAAATGTACTGACTTCATCTTGACATGACTAATATTTTCGCACGCGAGGCCGTGCGAACTCGCCTGAATCTCAACGACGGTCGCGCACTACGGGGGAGCCTATTATGACTTACGTTGAGGCTTCGGTGGAAATGAGGCTCAAATCAAATCATAACAAAGCGCACATACCCGCGGGCGTAGCATTCTAGAAGACTACGCTACACAGAAAGTGGACGTTACCGCTCTAGGACCACCGGGCAGACTCAGACACTGTAAAGGCGTGGAACAACCCTGGATGAACTAGCCACGGCTTACTAAAAAAGTCCGTCCCGCTAATGGCTCGGGATTTAATTCGACTATTAATGTGTAAGTGCGTATCCAGGAATTGAAAGATTGGCATAAACAATAATATATTACAAAAACAGGGAACGGTGCTCTATAAGTTAGTTGGATAATTAAAACTTTGCTTGAAGTCCGATAAGAATTTATACTAGAAAACTAGGTGCATGAGTGCTAGAGCAAAAGAAGGTGGAAGAGATGAAGAATTGTTTAGTAGGGGTGCTATGGGATTTGCACAATCGAGTAAAACTAAAATACAAATTAGATGCTAGTGGAACATGGAAGCAATTAATAAATAAATAAATAGATGCTAGTGCTAGTGATGCTAGTTTATAGCAGTTGGCAATTATTACAGGAATGCCAACCTATGATATGAATCAGAAGGGTAAATCAGAAGATGATTGGCTGCTACGCTATTACTCCTAATCGCGATACGGTCTAGTGATTGTTAAGTTTATTGGGTGGATCGGTGATTTGAAGTGCTGTCTGTTGGGATGAGCGCTGCCAAACGCAAAAATGTCACCATTTATTCGTTTTATAAAACAAGATGTAACGTCGAGGAGGCACTCTGTTCTGATAGCTCGACAATTTGTCAATACCATTTACCGTCAGCTATTCATTAATATTTGATATGAAAATCATATGATTTACGTATTTGCCGATAGTACGCCTGCCATCGGTAAAGCGCGATCTCGCTTTTTCGTCTACTTGCCTGCAACACAAATGTTGTGACAATTGTTCGCCAAACGTCTCCGATCGTCGCTACGATCGTCGGCTATTGTTTGTGTCTACTGTCATTTTGCATTCATTTCTTGCATCAACGTTAAATTGTTGCCTGCTTCCCTAAATAATAATGAATTTATTCATGATGAAGTGCAGTTAATCATATTTGTTGCTCAGTGAATCGTAAAATTCAAAATTTCCCGCCATATTGAGTGACCGCCCCCTCAAACGAGGACGAAAGCAATTCTATATTCTATTTTAGTTGAACATATTCTTGAACTAAACTTAAGTGCACTTCATCTTGCCTAATATTATGTCTTGCTCATTGAATTGCCACTTTTTGAATCTCGTGTCATACTAGCCACTTTTTTTTTCTTTTTCGTTTTTTCGAACTTTTTGAATCACCCGCCAAAATGAGCGACCTTGCTCCCTCCTTCCTTAGATAGCTGAGAAAAGCTGGACAAAACCATTTAATAGCACAGTTCAGTAAGTCATTGACTGATATTATGTGTTGCTCAGTGAATCGCAAATTTTTGAACCTCCCTTCATAATGAGTACATTTTTTCCGAGTTTCTCCGAACGTTTTGAATCTCCCGCCTTAATGAGCGAACTTGTTTTTCTTCATTTCACCAAAATATCTTGTACAATCAAATAAATGTATCAGGCTCTGCTGAGGGTTTTAATCACGCAGTTGTTTTCACAAATTACTGTCATCGTAAAGTTGTATGCTACGTATGTAGATGCCACCGTCGCAATGCATAATAATTAATGCAATGAATCATATACATACGCTATTCTGTCACGGCGTGCGATGTTTCGTAGTATGACGGTGTTCCATCTCTGTGCGCGGTGGACGCGTTCATTCAGCTGTAAGGTCGATTGTATTGTATACTGCTGGTCATAAGAGGGAAACCAAGGATTACATTACCGGGGATCAAAGTGGTTCCCTACCAAGGGGTGAAGAAAGAGGAAGCTAGGACAGAGGAAGACCATAGCCGGGAAGCCGAATAGTTACCTCCAATGTTGTGGGGGGTAGAGGGACGGCCAAGAAAGACTCAACAGTCGCTCACCAGCCTTGCTTACAATGTTAAGGACCTTTCAGCTAGACAAATTAGATTGAAGAGTATTTTCCTTCGTGAAAATGGACCATCTAATATATCTTTTGTCTCCTTGGTTTCAGAGTACGCTGTCTTGCCTTATTTTCTTGTTATAATTGGTGGCACCTCTTTATCATACCCTGTCCTGTCCTCTTCATCAGTCATCTTTTTTTTAATATCTGGGCCTACATGATTTTGTTTTATTTAAAATTGTGTACATTTTTTATCACCGCTTATCACTGCTTCCCGTATTGTCCCCCCATGACATAGAAACTCAAATTTCTTGGTTTACTTGGCCTTTGGGCTTTCACTCTCTTAGTATATTCTCTTGTATACTTTAGGCAGCAGCATAACACCAATATAAAGGTTGTACCTCTCATTAAAAAGGTCATCCCTACTTCATAATCACAAATTAATCCATGTCAGCAAGTTGTTATATACTATTTACATCAACAACTTTGTAGATCACAATCTAACTCCACTGAAGAAATAATTCAAGCTGCCATCCCTGCATTACCCATCATTGGAATAGAGTCAAAAAATAGTGTATGTAGTCAACATAGAAGACATGGACACAGACTCACAGAGCGTTTACTTGATGATCCTTAGCTTAGCCTTCCTTACCACCTGACATGCAATCACATTTTTTTCTGCTACTTCGGCATCATTCTCAGTTGGCTAAAAGCTTATGGATAACTAGCCATCACCCCCTTCCTCTTCATCTACCTGTGTCATCCTATGTGAGGAACATAAAAGTCCTTTCTTTGAATTTCTTCAACACTGCACTATAAATTTCACTGCTCCAACATGCCTGGACAGAGCCTGGTCTCCAGCTTCCTAATGGTTAAAGTGTATGTATTAAAAAAGTTTTTGTAGGGCAGACTGCAGATGGTGAAGAACAGCCTTCCTTATATTTTACTCCACATTCATCCCTTATTTTCTTTGAAATTAAATTTAATATATCATAAATTGCATCCCTCAGGCACACACTCCTTGGAATTTGGTTTGCAGGACCATGATGAATGATGATGAATTGATCGTCCCTTGCAGAAATTTTTGTAATCTAGGCACTCCTGACTACTTGCTATTTGAGTGATTCCAATTCTGTTTTGCCTACAAATCTATCAATTCCATGTGTATCTCCAGTCTCTGTTGAGTGGATCTCTGCTATTCCTGATCCTCTTTCTTTCAAGGTGACCGGTTTTTCCTGTAGGTCCTACCACCTACCCTCCGTAATTGTTGCCCAAAAAACTGACGCTGCCATTCATTTGACTACTGCCTGTGATTCTGAGGGACAAGTCATTTCTGCCTGTAAACTCTCATTTCTGTTCATCAATCTGATGGGATTTTTTTAAAGCGGCACTAGCTATTGCAGCGCTAGTGCAAAACTAAGCCTGCTTCAGAGGGCAAATGCTTATGGAACACCCAAATCACATCTAGATTCCAGAGTAGGTTCTTTGAGCAACATCTGTCACTTCACAAACACTAGGGAAACTGGTTGCTCATGCTGTTCAAAAATAAGGAACACCGCAGTTATATTGGGTAAGGGAAAGAGAGTAGTGCACTATTTATGTTGCATTTGAGATACAGATGACTCAAATGTTTGGTATTCAGTCAAATTAGTTTGTAAATCTCAGAACCATCATGAATGCCTATTGATCAAGTCTGGTTTGATATAACATTACCTAATTTCAATAACCAACTGGAAGTTGGTGTATTCAATGTAGCTATTCAATACATTATACTTATATCCACTTGACCATTGATACCTGGAATGATCCAGGTATCAATGGTTAAGTGGTATTCCTTACTCTTGATATTTACCATTGATCTGTGTAAGTTTAACTTGCTCTCTAGCATTGTCTTGCCATGAATTTTCAGACTCTGTAGTCTGTATATACATTACTTGATTTTGTACACAAGTTGGCTGGAATGAGGATCATAGGTTACCTGCATTGTTTGGAAATTTTGACAGACATGAAATCTTTTTACTTATGGCTACCCTGAAACTGTTGTTTGTTCTCTTTAAAAATATAACCTGACTGAACACAACAAAACCTGAACTAACTTTTTTTTATCTCAAATATCTTGGAATAAACACTCATCTTGATGGTGCTGCTGTTGGCTGTCGCAGCTGTTGAAGGTGGTAGTTATGAGTCATGTTTTGATTATTGCATCTTTAGCTGTTGTAATGGTTGATTAAAGAGTTGGCTGTCAGAACCTTCAACTTGGTAAGTGATCCAGAAGTCTGCTGTGACTTTGGCTTTTTTACACAAACAAGAGCTCCCAACTAACTACAAAGACAAGTATATGCACACCCTTCACTCCACCACTGAACCACAATTGGACAAGAAGAGAGGAGCTAACATTGCTTAGAGTAGGCACGGATCAGGTCTGCTTGCAATGCGTAGGTACTGGCTCCCCATTGTTCTATAGTCATTCAACACCCACTCTGGAATGTCTCATTTCCTTTTCTTCTCTTATGTGTGCCTGTTATGTAATATGGGGTTGAGCTGAGTATTTTAGTGCTTAAATGTCTGGCAAAGACACCACAACACTCACTTTGGGCAAGGAGTGAGATTAGAGATCAGTAGCAAGAGGACCCAACGGTTGTCACAGTGGTACTCAAACTGTGTTATGATTGCCTGATGCTCCCACATTTATTCCATTTCTCAATGAGATGCCTTGGGTGGGAAAGTGCATCAGTCCCATTACGAGCAACTATTCGCAATCATTTTCCACTCGAGCCTTCACACAGATCTCTCTCCTCCTAGCCTGCTTTGTGCCATTAATCCACCAAAATTTTGGTCTTCCTCTTGGGCTACTTGTCATTATCTTCACCAGGTGTCCAACTTGCTCACTATCTATATTCTAATTTGAACAATGTCATTATCAGTCCTGCGGCTCATTTCCAAAACATTGCATGTTCTTCTGCTCCCACCCACCACATTTCAGACCCATTGAGCAGAGTTGGGATAGCTACCCCTTCATTCAACCCTCTCTTTTTTACCCCTCTATATTTCCTACAGTTAATTACCCTCCTCAGTGCACCAACACTTTACACCCATTCTTCTGCATTTCACCTAGGTTTCCACTAGTCCAGTCTTCTCCACTTGAGAGTCAAGTACTTGAAGTACTGAACTTTCTCCTGTAACAAAAATTCTGTTGGCATCCACCAACAGCAACAGACTCAACTGCCAACTCCACACATTTGCACCTCTGACCACTCTATCCATGGCAAAAATTTTAACAGGCAGCAAGATGTAATGGGACCACATCTGTCCCACTTTCACCGGGAACTAGGCAATCGCCCTGCTCCCATCTCTGACCCATGCTCTGCAGCCAACATAGAAACTTTTGACTGCCCTCAACAAATTCCCGCTCACTACATACAAAACCAACTCCTTTCATGATGCTTCTCTGCTGAGCCTATTCTAGGTTTACAAGATCCATTAAAGCCCAGAATGAATCTTTTCCCATGGCAAGTTACTTTTTACAGACTTGTCTCACTGCAAAACTTTAATCTGCATACCCCCTACCACTCCTTGAGTTTAAGTTACATTGTTCCTGGCTAATTGTGCCATTGGAATAGTCCCTAATCCTCTTGATTTGCACTCTGCCATACAACTTACCCACAACACACAGCCAACTGATCCACAACACACATTCAACTAATACCCTTCCAGTTGCTGCATTAATGTTGATCTCATTTGCTCTCATACAGCGGAGCAATGCAAGCACTGCACCACTCAATCGGTACCATGCTTGATACAAACACACAAATTTTATTGCCTCAGCAACAATTTAACCTCTGTTACTCCACCCCTCTTAGACACTCAAACACAACATTGACCAAACAAACATAGGCACTTCCCTGCTTCCATCACCTCCACTGTCTCAACAATTATTGCTTCATAAATTTGTAGCTATCTGTGCTCCACCATCCACAGCAACAATGTTACCCTCTGACATCCTCAACAATTCAAAATTCTCTGCCATTCTCTTCCGTACAACACCACTTGCCATCAATACCTGGCTGTTTACATCTTTCATAGCCTCCTGCTTCCCTGTCTACCTTTTCCTCAACCTCTCCACCTCTTTCCAAACTTCCATTACTCACCACATGCTACAGCTCTTTTCTCTTTATTGTTTTCATAGGCCATTACCAACCTCACCAGCAAACCCCTAAAACTTTCTCTTCTTCTGCGTCACCGTCATTTCAACCTCATCGTTCCACAACTAGGTGCTCTCTTCCTACTCCCGCCCACTCAGCACACTCGACACATTTTTTGCTTATCTTGACAGAGCATTTCTGAAGGTATCCAATTCTTCCTCAACATTATTCAGTCTTTTCTTTCTCACACTCTTATTCCTCCCTCATTGCCTTCTGGAACTTCTCAGCTCTGCTTGCCTTATTCAAGTCACTGACCTTTACCACCTCTCTTACTCTTCCCACTCTTTTGTTCCCCTTCCACCTTGTCTCCACTCACAATCTTCTTTCCACCAGTAGATGGTCAGACATTCCTCCACCCTCCCTTCTCAATCCTCATACATCTAACAGCTTCCCCATCACTTTGAAATTAGCCCAAAATCCATTTGCACTCTTTCCCCCACTGCACCATGGGTCATTACTTACCCATTTGTATTTGTGGATATCTCGCTTCTTGAACAATTTCTTTCCAACCACTGGATCCTGCTCTATGCACAATCCTATCAGGTTTTCTCCACTCATTTCTACTGGGAATGCCATACCTCCTTACCACATTCTCCACAATCACATTTCCAAGTCTTGCATCTGCTCACCCAGCATAACAACATTTTATTGACCTCAAAACTCTTGAAACACTCACTTAGATTAATCCCAAATTTCTCCTTCTCCTTCTTACTCCTCTCACTACTGGTTCCGTATGCACTCCTGAAGACCCATCTTTGTGTACCTAACTTTCACCTGAGGACACCTTTCTTCATTTGGCAATGCTACTAGCCAACTGATCACTTGCTCTCAACATGACACCTTGTGCCAAACAGTCTTAAACAATCACCTTCTTCTACTTACCTTGTCATACTCACATTTGCCCCTACCATTCAATTTTGCCTCACTCAGCAGCAACTCCTCAAACTCTTCCTTGCAAATATCTTGCCGTCTCTCTTTGCTTCATTTGTTCTACAACTAGGTACATATGTTCAGCGATCCTAACAAGTTGGATTTGGTGAGCCTCTCCTTCTCCCGCTCATCTTGCCGTCTGTGAGGGAGTTGCCACTCAAAACGCGGAAGACTAGGTAGCAGAATTCCAATCCCCTGTCACAAATTATTGATTGCCATAGAGTAAAGGTTTCTTGTTTTGGATGGATAGATTAGTGCACACTGCTCCATGTTGCCATTCTTTTATAGCTTTAAATGCTTATGTGGTTAACATAATTTGTGTTGCAAGTCCCTTTTTTGTTCTCTTGGATGAAATTTTTCTTTAGTTTAAAAACCTACTAAATTAATGAAAGCAGTGCCTGGTTATCATTGAAGATAACTTTTTATTAAATTTCTTTTAAAACATCTCACTAGTGCCTATCAAATGTTTCAAAGAACAACCAATTAAATCAAGTGACTTGTCCATCATGTTGGAACAAGAAATGGACATCAATGCTATGAGCAATAAATTAAAATACATTTAACCTAGTAAGATAGTTGCTAAATGAAGTTACAGGACTTTGTTGATAAAACTTGCTCTACAGTAGTATCACCTGAACGCTGTGAAATGATTAGGTCTAAAACAATGTTTCTTCTATGCTTGTTAGTGAATCTATCAGAAAAATGTGTGGACCTTGCTCATTGATACAAGATGATTTTCCACCTTTCTCCCTAACTCCTTTATATAGAGCTCTGTATAGAAAGTCACTGGCGCTGCAGGTTGCAGGCATCTACTGGAGCGATCCTCTGAAGGCAGCGGTAGCTAAAGGGCCATTGGCAAGCATCGAATAGCCACTGGTTAGACATACAATCACATGTCAATGATATGAGTGTTAAGAGAAACAAGGTTTAGGAGAAATAGGGAATGACCAAATGCAACTGCATTTTGACATTCTGTGATGTCATTGCTTGGTCTTCACATAAATCATGCAAAAATCAATAGGCCAATAGTTTGGCGCTTTATATCTCACCTTTACAGCTCCCCACAGCCCCAATAGCCCCGCCAACAGGGCATGCGGGCATGGAAGGCAGCATACCTTAGTGCTCCAGCCATCTAAAGAACAACACAACATCAAAACTGCAGCAGGTCGCTGGTCGGATTGCTTTTAATAGGTTGAACAAAACACTGAAGACAGTCAACAATTGCACACAACTGTCAAAAAACAAAAACACAAAATCAAATCTGGTATGACTAGCAAAACTCATACAACATCCCCCCCCCCCCCCCCCCCCCCACTCTTCAGCCAAGGCCCTCTTGAAGCAATGGAGAAAATTGCACTGCACCACATCAGAAGACAGACCGTTCCAGATTTGAATACTGCAAGAATAAAAGAATTGCGTTGATAGTCAGTTTGCCAGCAAGGAACCACTAGCTTGAAAGAATGACCATGTGTGCCAATATCTGGAGCTTGCTCAAACAGAGCAGACAACCGGGGTCCAAGCTTGCCTGGAGGCAGACCGGGATGAACTTTCTCCTGGCTTGTTCCCGTGCCATATACTAACTGGAAATTGAAATTGTTCCCGTACCGAATACTAACTGGAAATAGTACGTTAGCCAGTCCATTGGATTATAATTTTGTCAACAGGAAGCAATAGTAAAGAATTATATAGATATTTTCTTAGAGTAGCTAACTGTTAAGTGAGGTGGAATTTGTGTCTTAACGCTCCCGTGCCAATAATAACTGTTGGACTAAGCCTCACCATCTGAAAAAAAAAATTGTGATGAAACAGTTGTAAATCAGCGATGTGCAACTTTCCAACAAATTAGACTGAGAAATTCAGATTGGGGCCAGTCTCAACGCTCCTGTGCCAATAATAACTGAGAACAGCTGCTGGAAGTGCAATGCTCCCGTGCCAAGGAATAATAACTGAAATTGGCTCTGAAATGCCATCCAGTGGAACCAGTGAACAATTACTTACTAGTTTTTAACTGCTTATGGTGTACCTTGAAAATTTTATTTGCATTAGTCGGTTTTTACTGAAAATAAAACCTTTTAAGAGGTCTCATACTGATCAGTGTTTTACCGGATGATACCGCTTTTATTTGTGAAAAAAAAAACTTTTCTAATGTGGTATTTTTTTTCTGAAAATAAAGCCTTTTGAGAGAATGTTAATGAACAACTCTGAAATTGAAGTTGTTCCCATGCCAAATGCTGACTGCATAAACAGTTTCTGTTGCTCATATTTGGGTGGCTGTCGTTTGTATACGCCCTGTGCTGATAGCTGCTGGTGACAGGAAATTTGTGTTTTGACGCTCCCATGCCAAGCGGTGACTGTTGAGAGTTCTGGTGTTTTGTTGACCATGCCTGGGACTGACTTCAAACCGTACGACATTGTCTTCGCCAAGGTCAAGGGTTATCCTCATTGGCCTGGAAAGATTGAGCCATTTGAACCTGAGCCCAATGGTGGACCCCCCAAGAAGTACCCTATTATTTTCTATGGCACTAGAGAAACAGGAAACCTCAGGGCAGAAGACTTGTTCCCATACCAAGAGAACAAAGAACGTTTTGGAAAGCCACAGAAGCGCAGGCTCTTCAATGTGGGTCTCTGGGAGATTGAGAACAATCCAGACTGGGACCCTAACATTGTGGATGTGTGTCTTCCTGGGGTCCAAGCTTGCTTGGAGGCAGACCAGGGTGAACATTCTCCTGGCTCGCCTGGTGCTGCGTGTGGCGGCGGTGGTGACTCCAAGACGGGTGATGAGGTGGTGTCGCCGGTGTCTTCTCTCTTTGCGTTGCTGGATGCTGCAGAGGATGACGAGGATCTGCATTGCTTGCCTTTGCAGCCGTCCGGAAGTGTCTGCGGTGCTGGTGTGGATGCGCAGATGCTGGGGGGCCTGGTGCATCTAGGCGTGTCAGTGTTGGGGGCGCCTCTGTTCACTCCGGTGGTTCTGGTGATGGTGTGCGCTGTTCCTTTTGTGACCGGATCATTGGTGGCGTCTCGATTGGATGTTTCGTGTGTGGATGTAAGTTTCATGCAGATTTTGCATGTGTTGGGATTGACAGGGGCGTCATGATTGTGTGTGTAGGGAGGGAGGGAATGCTGTGAAGTATTTTTGCTGCAGGTGCAGGAGTGGGTCCGGGGTGGTGTCTGGTGTTGGTGGTGGAGGTAAGTCGGATCTTCTGTCAGCATTTGATCAGCTGAGAGGTTGGATGCAATGTCTGCTGCGGGAGGTGTTTCTGCTGTTGTGAGGGGTGCTGAGTTGTCTGTGAGGGAGGTGGAGTTGATGATTGAGGAGAGAGTAGCTAGGTCTGCTGCTGTGTGTGGTAGAGTCAATGGTGGCCTATCTGGAGAAGATGTGATGGGTATAACTGAGGAGAGAGTGTCCAGTTTGGTGAATGGTGGGTTGGTGCGTGCAGAGCTGAGAGAGCTGGATGATCAGACGCGTTGTAGAAGGTATGTTGTTGTGAGAGGTTTTGAATCTAGTGATGCTGAGGTGGTGAAAAGAATGTTTGATAGGATTTGTGGAGTTCTGAATGTGGGCACGATTGAACTGAGTGACATGAAGTCTCTGAATGCTAATGGCTTATTTAGAGCATGTGTTGAGAATGATGAATAGAGGTATGCATTGCTGAATGCTGCAAAGGGGTTGATGCATGTTGATGAGTTTGAATCTGTATGTTCAGAGAGACCTGACCTACCGTCAGCGTCAGGAGTTGATTGCTAGAAGAGCAGTGCTGCGGGACTCTCCTCGGGTAGGCGGTGGTGGTGGCAGCCGGAGGGACGAT
>SDVV010012499.1:0-15438 GCA_016164225.1 Gammarus roeselii
GGGTCCGGCCGGTAGCCCCTCAACTTACACTCTGGGTCCCGAATGCACCAAGGAACCGTCGTCAGCAGCAGGGCCCGACAGTTTTCACTGGTTTACCCCCGCCGCATCATAATGGCCGGGCCCCCCCCACCCACGACCATCCCGACAGCGGGAAGCCAAGGGCGGGAAAGCACATCAGAGCATCGTCAAAATCAACCATTCACAACCATTCTCCACTCACGCCTGTTCATTGCACGCTCTCTCGCCCCCTCCACATTTATGTCTCTTCTTCCCAACGCCTGCTTCAGACCATCCATCCACCCAAACTTCAGTACCCATACTTAAATATTATTTGGACCCTCATATTCAGGGCCCGCATATTACTTTGCCGTTAGGACCTAGCATTTACTGTTGTCGAACGATTCTTATTCACCAATATGTTAAGTAACTAGCACTATTATACAAATGTGTTATCCTTCCCTTCCACGGCAAGCGCTTCTTTGGGATTACCCGGTTCAAGATACAGCCGATCCATCCACCTGCTGTGCTCCTCTGGCATCGGCCAGCTTGCGCTACACGATGGTATTTTCTATGCAAACCATATGGCTCCTACGAGTGGAAGAGAATATTACTTTTGTTATCTCGATTCTCTCGATGAAAAGCTATTTCTCTGTAATGAGTAAGAGCCATATGGGGCCTCCTCCTCCCCCTGCCTTGCATCTTAACTACGCATCAACGTCTCCTTACGGGAAGCAACTTCGCCAGACCTCATGGATGATGGGGTAGGCCAGCTCACGCTTATATAGGAAGGAAGGGGGTTGGGGGTTTTAGCCGGCAGACGGCCGAGCGCGCCACCCGGTACCTGGAAGACATTTAGACAGATAGGCGCAAGACGCCACGCGCCGCCAAGCGGACAAAGTTTATTTTTCCTAAAAACTCGAGGACAGTCGAGGAACTTAGAAGTTTCGAGATTGCTGATTAAGGTTAAAAGACTCAAAGGTCTAAATCGGCCGAAAACTACGTTCAACGGATGTTATCAAGATTCTCTCGTAAAAACGTCTCTGTAATGTTTCCTCTTCAGGATTCATTCAAATAAATGCAGAAGCGCAGTGCAAACCATATGGCTCTTACTCATTACAGAGAAATAGCTTTTTATCGAGAGAATCGAGATAACAAAAGTTATATTCTCTTCCACTCGTAAGAGCCATATGGTTTGCATAGAAAATACCATCATGTAGCGCAAGCTGGTCGATGCCAGAAGAGCACAGAAGGTGGATGGATCGGCTGTATCTTAAACTGGGTGTTCCCAAAGAAACGCTTGCCGTGTAAGAAAATTATAACCCGTTTGTATAAATGACTGTAATCATTGGCCAATACAAGTATTGCTTGGTGCCTACCACGGCCAATATACGAGCTCATAGCGGCCAAATAATATGCGGGCCTAGAGTATGAGCACCTATAATATGCGGGCCTAGAGTATGAGCACCTATGATATGCGGGCCTAGAGTATGAGCACCTATGATATGCGGGCCTAGCGTATGAGCACCTATAATATGCGGGCTTAGAGTATGAGCACCTATAATATGCGGGCCTAGAGTATGAGCACCTATAATATGCGGGCCAAGAGTATGAGCACCTATAATATGCGGGCCTAGAGTATGAGCACCTATAATATGCGGGCCTAGAGTATGAGCACCTATAATATGCGGGCCTTAAGTATGAGCACCTATAATATGCGGGCCTAGAGTATGAACACCTATAATATGCAGGCCTAGAGTATGAGCACCTATGATATGCGGGCCTAGAGTATGAGCACCTATAATATGCGGGCCTAGAGTATGAACACCTATAATTTGCAGGCCTAGAGTATGAGCACCTAAATAGTAATTATGTACATCAATATATACTGCCTTCTAGGATGAGTGTGAATGCACAGCCAGGTAGTGGCAGGAGAATCCTCAATATTGAAGTATCTGCCCTGTGTACCATAGCTAATATGGTAACTTTGCCGTACAGTGAGTTTGATAAAGTAATTAAATACTAAGGAATCCGACGTCCTTATCCCGAAGCCGTAGCGTTGAGTACTTCAGAACGATATGGCAAGATAATCCACACACATACCATATAATGCGTACCAAAGTTTCTGACATTAGCTAGCGTAATGTAACAAACCATTGGAGCGAGAGGGACAATCCACCTGGTTCTCAGTGAGACGCAAGGTTGGTTAGGGTTCTCCACTGCAACTAGGTACTTGTGCTCGATCACGTGGGGCAACCTCCAGAACTCCTTGGATATAAGGTATTGGAGAGGGACCCCGCTCGTACAAGCGAGAGATGAGGCAGATTTTCTGCCGTCGTGAGCTTTAGTGAAGGCACGCGCTGAGGCTTCATTGATAAACGAGCAGATGTAATGCCCCACCGATGATGTATTGAGTGGTTTGCCTGCAGTAGGATGGATGGGAAACAAGTCATTGTTCGACGGACATCGTGCTACGTAGGCTTTAGTACGGTCATAGGGCCTAGGCCGTGTGCCCGGCCATCCGGCAGCAGTGAGGCGATAGAGAAGAGCGGTGGCGTGTGGGTGAGGGTCTGGTTTTGTACCGGAACTTGTCATCGCATGGAGGGTTCTTGAAGAAATGAAATCCCGTGCGTGACATTGCTGCAATCTCAGAGACCCTGTTTCCTGCTGCGAGAGTGGCGAGAAACGGAGTCTTCTGAAAGAACCTGCTCTAGCTTCCACTGCGGCACGAAACGTCGTTGTGGTGGGTATGCGTGAAACTGGGCCTTTGCCAGGTCCTTGAAGATCGCCTCGCGGGTCGTGACGCCAAACCCATGGGAGAGGCAAATGAAGCGCATTCCTGTAAGCTAAAACTGCACGAGGAATAAGCTGCTTCTGCTTGCCGGCATAGTGCAGGGACGTGAAGAGGATGAACTTGTTGATGGACTGCACCTTCGTGGAGCGTGGCCACGCCTGTGAACGTGTCCAGAAGCTTTGGTATTGGCGTTGTGTGGACTGCCTGTGCGTGTTGGCTAGGGTGTCTGCAAGCGATCTATTGTATTTGATAGTGAGCACCGTTATGAAAGACTTAGCGCTAGATAAATAGAGAAGGGTTGTGGTGCTAGAGGCACCTCCCTGCCTTCGACTCGCTGTGACACGTTGAGGGCGAGCAAAAAGTCGCTGAAGGACGCGACAACCTTGGGCCCCCACAGTGTGTTGTGGTGGTCGTGCACCACGAGGACGTCGCTGTAGCGGTACGTCTCGAGCTTGTGGAGCTCTTGGAGGGTCAGGTTGCACGGAGGAAACAGGTACATGTCCGTTCACTGCTTCCCGTCGCATTGGAGGGAAACCACGAAAGCTGATCATTAGTGATGAAACGGACCTGCAACTAGCGAGAAGCTGTAGCTTCCCGGATGCGCGAAGGGGTCTATTTTG
Source organism: Gammarus roeselii (assembly GCA_016164225.1). Classification (NCBI taxonomy): domain Eukaryota; kingdom Metazoa; phylum Arthropoda; class Malacostraca; order Amphipoda; family Gammaridae; genus Gammarus; species Gammarus roeselii. The sequence goes on from SDVV010012499.1 coordinate 3,412, forward strand.
CAGAGTCCCGCGCGGAATCGAGAGGAGGGCGAAACCTTGAGGCGTTCGCGTCCGCTTCGTTTCTACTGGCGGAGGTGTGAGAGCTGATCGGCTCAGACGTTCTGCGATCCGGGAAGGTAGGTCGCGAGAAGCGAGAGGTGACGGTGCTGGAGAATCTTAAGAGCTGTGCTCCGAACTTCTGCAAAGCCGAGGCCTTGCTGGAGTCCAAGGGATTTGCCATGGCTACCCCCCCCCTCGCCTGTTGTCTGGCAACACTCGGGCTGTCGTGTGGTTGCCAATGAGCTCGTGCCCGCAGCGCAAGTACGATGAGCAGCGATACAATGGCAACCAGCGGCCGTAAGAATATTGGTCGCTACAGCATACAGCCCCCGCGCGTCGCCCGATGCGTCCATCCACAGGAGGTGCTTCGGTGGAGGCATTACAAACGAGACGTGGGGGTGAAAGAAAGAATCGCTGCTCCAGTGCTGTACCGCGCGGGTGTAGGGATTATTGAGGTGACTGGGCTTGCGGGATAGGCGCAGGGATCGTGCTGCTAGCACCACTCATTTAAGGAAGTGGTGAGCATGGCATAGGTAAGGTGTTCGTTGATACATAAGGCCGAGGGAACTCTGATGCTGGGAGGTCGGGGCGATGGGCCCAGCCTCTCCATTGAGTGTTACCCCCAGGAAGTCGAACTGCTGGGTGGGCTCTAGAATAGATTAAATTTCAGTGTCAAAGCTTTCTAGTGCACTGGAGTCAATGTTCTTTTGACACCGAACGTCAAACCAGCAGCTAGCGCTGCATCAAGTTATCGGCAAATCATCGTCTGTCTCCGGGATTGTTTCGACTCACGGCATGCTTAGGTCACTACTGGTTATAGGGATATAGGGAGAGGTCACAAATGTGTCCTACTCGAAGTGAGTAAAGAAAACGGTGATCCACAGGGATGGAGGAGTTTATCGGTAAGTAAGATTAAGTATGATCAATTATCAACAGATCAGATTTCAGCTAGGAGGCCGGTTTCTTGAAGGTAGCTGAGAAGCGGTTTCGCACTGAATTGTCTCCGAGGGAAATGAGTAAGCATTAGGCGGAGTATATTAGGAAGGTCCAGGAACCGGCTCCTGGGGATGTATGTGCGTCGACATTCCGTCCATGTGGGGCACTCTGCCAAGACATGGGCTATTGTGAGAGGGGTTAAACAGTCCATGCAGTAAGGAGGTGACGACGCCTCCATTAGGTGTCTGTGCGTTAGTCTGCTATGTCCAATTCTCAATCGGCATTGAGTTACCTCTGTCCGTCGAGATCGGTTGCTTGATGAGACCCAGGGTATGGGTGTGCCTATAATAACACGCAATTTATTTTTCATAGGAACATCAGACCATTCTATGTACCATTTATTTCGCACAGCTATTTTAATCGTTGGGTGAAAGTCTTTACATGGGAGTGGACGCTGTTCTGCTGGGTCAGGCGCCGCTTCGTCCGCCCGCTCATTGCCCACCACCCCACAGTGGCCCGGAACCCAGCACAAACGAACGTTCTTGTTTCTGGAGGACAATCGCACTAGTCAGCGCAAGATTGCTGAAACGACAGGGTGGCAATTGTTGGAGATCTCCAGGGTTTGAAGCGCACTGAGCAAATCACTGAAGATTGAGATAATGGCATATGGAAGAGTATCGAACGCTAAGAGGGCATCGGCAATGGGCGTAAGTTCAGCAGTGAAAACTGACACTGATGACGGGAGTTTCCTAGTGACGACGCGCCCGTGGAGCACCACTGCACAGCCATCAGCATCGTCGTCTTTGGATTCATCAGTGAAGATATGCAAGCTATCAGCGTGATGAGTCTCCGCATGGGCTATAAACATAGCTCAAAAATTTTTGGGTGCAACATCTGCCTTTCGGCCAGTAAAATAGTGAGGGCACAGCATATTTTCTGGTAAACGCCAGATGGGAATAGCATCTCGCGGGAGAGGGTACACCATGATGTGTGGTAGTCCAAGCTCAGCAGTGAGGAGCTCGATGCTTTTTGAGAAGCTCGAGGAAGGAGCAAGATTGGGATGACGCTGTCGGATTGTGGTACACGTAGGGGAGGTGGAGCGAGCAATAACATGGCAATATAATTGGAGGTCCATTTGTTTTCGTCGCAGGGCAATACTAGGCTCACCAGTTTCCAAAAAAGGCTCACAATAGGGGAGAAGCGGAAAGCTCCAGTACAATCGCGAAGGGCGGCATTGTGAACTGGTTCCAGTGTTTTGAGAATAGTCGGTTTCGTGGAGCCATAGACCACGCTCCCATAGTCCAGTTTGGACCGGATGATAGTGCGGTAAAGGCATATTGATGTTATTCTATCTGCACCCCAGGTGAAGTGCGATGCGATCCGATGAATGACAAATCGCTGTAAGCGGTCTATCTTAAGCTGCTGCACGTAGCACTTCCAGGTTAGCTTCTGGTCGAATATTAGTCCTAAAAAGCGGACTGTAGGTAAGAAAGTGATCATTTCTCCATTAAGTCTGAGGTCTGGTTCCGTGTGAGTGCGAGGCTGATGGATATGAAGTGCACATGTTTTGCTTTTGGATATTTTGAAGCCTCGAGATTCTGTCCAGGCAACCACCTGGGCAATTGCACTCTGCAATTTACGTTAGAGTTGGGACACAACTGGCGATGATGCGTATATAATAAAGTCGTCAACGTACAGTGACCCATTCACGGAGGGAGGGATCACCCCCGTTATCCCATTAATGGCAATCGCGAATAGAGTACACGAAAGGACGCTACCTTTGGGGACCCCCTCATCTTGGGTATGTATGTCCGTATTGTGATTGCCGATTTTGGCCCGGAAGACTCTCCGCCGGAGGAAGTTCCTGATGAAAAATGCTAAGTGACCCCGGAGTCCCATCCGGTGGATCTCTCTGAGGATGCCATAGCGGATCTCTCTGAGGACAAAGAAAACGTAAATAGTGTGTTGCTTACGGTCCACGGCCCCTTGGACGTCAGTCACAACGCGTAGTAATGCGTCCTGCGCTGATAGCATCTTTCGAACACCGAATTGTAATGGGGAGAGGAGTGAGTTCGCTTCTAGGTGCCGAGTCATCGGGCATTCACAATCTTCTCCAGAACCTTCGCTTCACAAGAGGTGAGGGCTAAAGGGCGGTAGCAGGTCAATTCATCGGTAGGATTACCAGGTTTTGGGAAAGACAGAATCCCTGCCTTCCTCCACCAATCGGGATAGGAGTGGGTAGACCATACTGAGTTGTAAATAAGACAGAAGTAGAAGAGTGCAGAGGGATGTAGTGGCCGGAGCATCTCGTAGGAGATTTGATCTTCATTAGGAGCAGAAGGGTTGGAGGTGCGAATTGCAATAAGGATTTCGCGTACTGTGATAGGTTCATTGTAAGGTATAAGGGAATTTCTGGAGAAATCCATATCAATTTGTTCTGCAGTACGCTTTGTAATACCCAGAATCCGAGCTGACGAAGGAGTAATGTGTTACAAAGATTTCAGAGACTTCTTGCAAATCGGTATGGGTCGTTCCCATCATTCTTAGTTTTTTTTTTTCAAGTAATTTTTCGTATGCGGGACCATGGGTGTGTTCACATTAATGGACAATACGAAGTTTTGCCATGATTCTTTCCCAGATAGGAAGTATGTATTTCGTGCTCTTGCAGTTTCTCGCCCGAACGTAATTTTACCTGCTTCTGCTTTGGTGCGCCGGTATCGATTGAATGCATGCTTCCTTTGCCGTTTTGCTATTTCACACTAGTCACTTACCCAGGGGGTCCTAATTTTCCGTGGTGTTCCCTCGGTTATAGGGATGCTGCGATCTGCAGCGTATAGGAGGGTACTATTAAAGCTTTCTACCATCTCGTCACAGGATATATCCTGAGGTGGAGCAGTGAACGATTGCCAGTTGGCTTTACGCCTCATGTATCGGCGAGTGGTAGAAGTATCTTCAGGATGGAAAGTAGTGATGGTGATGTCACTCCCGTAGGGCTCCTCCAGCACTTGCCAGGCAAGGTCTGGGGGGAGGTTTGAGGAGCACAGAAGGATAAGTCAATAACCGATAACGAGGCTGCCTGGGTATGGAAGTGCGTCGGTTCTCCAGTATTAAGGAGCGCAATATCAGAAGACAGAAAGAATGCTTCGACGTGCCTTCCACATCCATCAGCTGTGTCTACCCCCCCCCCAAGAGGGGGTGTTTAGCATTAGGGTCACCTACAAGAAGGTAGGGCGAAGGAAGTTGATCAACCAGGTTAGTAAGAATTGCGTATGAAATTAGTTCATTTGGGGAAATATATAGGTTACAAATAGTAACGGGGCGTTTGAGGCCTACTCTGTGGGCCTGAGCCTGCAGAGTTGCTTGTAGACGGATTGAAGTGCATGTGATTGCTTGATTTACTATTGTATCCAGGCCAGTGCCCGGTTGAGCATCGGCAGTGGGCGAGGTGATGTGGGCTTTATACACACTGGGAAAAGATGGTTTGTACAGCCCCAGGAGAGTTTCCTGGAGACAAACTACCATTGGATTATAGGTTTGGGTTAGTTTCAATAGTTCAGCATAGTTAGCACGGTATCCTCCAACGTTCCATCGGAGGACGAGGGTTTCAGACATTGTGATTTAGGTTAGAGAAATTCAAGGTCTAGGCCTGAGTTGATAAGGTCTAATTATATATCGTTTTTGTAGACTATGTCACTCACGGCCTGTCGACCGCGCTCGACGAGTATCGCTGGAGCTTCTCTTTTGGTTACGAGTCAACGAAGGATCATTTTCGTTTGGATCATCATCGTCCTGGACGAAGCCAGTGCGCTTAGCGCTGGTAAGCGGCAAGCGAGTTTCTCCGACCTGAGGAGATGATGGGGTAGGGTGGGTAACACTCAATACTGTGTTCGGCGCATTTCCCTTAGGATTATAATCTGAAGCGGCAGAGCGAGGCAGAGTCGAAGGGGCATTTGGTGCCCTAATAAAGGCAACAGAATGACATCTAAGTTGAGCAGTAATCTGGCTAGGGTGCGCGGTTACCAAGGGTAATCTTGATTATGCTAGGAGTAAGGCGGGTTTAAACATTGGTGACAGATCGCGGGGTTTTGTCTTGTGTGTCTGGTGAGGAGCGCGTTGAGGTGGCAGCGTTTCTTTATGAGGTGCTGCCTCCAATGAAGGCAAATCGTCGTCCAGATTCAGGTCTGGGACTCCCATTGCACGACGATCAGCAAGTGATGGACGAGGCAAGGTGGGAGTGAGGGAAGGTATCTCCAACGGTATTTCCGATTTTCCGGAGAGTGCGAATGACTGTCATCGTGGGCTTCCTCGATTTCGAGGAGGATGAAGGGCATCGTGTTGTAGGTTAGAAGAAACCCTGGTTACAGGTGTTCTTGCTGTCGCTGCAGCAAAGCTAGCAAGCGGGCGGATAAATTTGGCGGTTATTTGTCTCTTGGCTTTGGGGTAGGAAAGGCGTTTTCTAGCTTGAACAGAGAGTATCTCCTTTTCGAGTCTGTAATAGAAGCATTCGCGTGATGACGCAGGATGGTCCTCTGAACAGTTTGGGCAATTAGCAGGTCGGTCACAATTGTGGCCATGTGCGTCGTTACCACAGCAGAAGCATGAACTTTCTAAGTACCTCAATCGGCAGGTATCACTTCCATGACCAAAATTTTGGCTTTTGTTGCAGCGTCTGGGATTATAGATGTATTATCGAACCGAGCACTGTGTCCAGCCAATGTGGACACCAGGAGGCAGAGAACAGAGCTTGAAGGTGAGGTTGTAGACACCAGTGTACTCCTCAACTCCGCTTCGCCGTCGTTTCACTCTGAATATCTTGGTGACTCGCTGATCCGCGAGTTCAGTAAGAATATCGTCGTCGGAGTGGTTTGGTCTGTTTTTATAGTAGATAGTTTCTTGTATCGTGTTGAGAGTAGGGTGCTCATCAACTTTTACAGGTCTATTATTTAGTTGTTTTAGGTTCTGAATGTTCCTATTTTGCTCCTCATCCTTCACCTCTACCAAGAGGGAGCCACTTCTAAGCTCACTGATGCGCTTCGGGTGTCCCCCCAGTGCAGCGCGTAGTTGTCGATTAGCTTGTATAGTATTAGTATCGGCCAGGTTCTCTCCCGAGATTGCCTTGACGGTGAAGAACTTAGTGAAGTTTTTATTTTGAAAAAGATTTTCAAGTATTTTCTGATTTTCAGCGTATCGTCATGGGGTCGTACACGATTGCAGCGGCTCCTCCCGGGCTTTCGTTCGGGAGCAGCATGTACCACACCCGCGTCACGGTCGTGTGTCTTGTTTCCGAGGTCCACCTCACCAGAAGTGGGAGAAGGCTACTGTTGACTAATCATCTCTCCATCAGGCAGCCTGGGATGGAGGGGGTTTATGTCCACTACTTGGACGTGACCGCCGGGTGATGGTGGTGTTGAAGAGCGTCCACCAGATGTTGACGCTGATGCGTCATTATCCTGCGATAACCGTAGTTGTTGTTGTTGTAATAACCGTTGTTCAAAAGAGTTGTCCAATGGAGAAGTCTGGGTCGTCAACATTTGCTAAATTTCTAATAAAGAATTCATGAGAGCTCCGAGGAGCCCTCTCAACATGCCCACGCCCACCTCGGAGCGCATATAGCACGTGTTTTCTGGCTCTTACAACAAGCACCACTTGTGAGCTATGTGAGGTTCGTTTCCCCTGCAACACAGTATTCCGACGGTTAAGCAAGACCTTCCAACAGCTCTACCCGAGCAACGGGTTCACTGAAGGTTGTCCCACCCCCCGGTCCACCACATCGCAGGGGCCTGATGCAGCCATATCATTTACAGCGTTATCCGTTGTCAACTTTTGCTACTTTGGCCACCTTGATAGTTGGTGAGTATAGACTCAAGAAAACATGCATGAAAAAAAAGAGAAACAAGGGGACGACAAACTGAAATTAATAAACAAAAGAAATATTTTATGCAAGAGAAATGCTGAAAAAAAAGGGATAACAAACAGAAAGTAATTAATAAACGAAACATATAGAGCAAGAGAAATGCTTGGAAAAAAAACACTAAGGCGGAAAGTTGTCAAGAGAAGAATAGGAATAAGTTGATGGAGTTTCAACAAAACAAACGAGGTAAAAGGAGCAAACATGGTGAAACAATAACCAGGAAAGGGTAGAGAAGGAGAGATAGTGAAGAGTAAGAGGGTCCGAAAGGGAATTAGGGTGTTCACCCTCCCGGTTGGATCGTGACCCCGTGCGACCCGTGAACCAGTAGCTTTAGGGGGGGGGGGTCCAGAATAGACTTCCCCCGGTGGACGTGGCAATCGAGCTCGAGGAGAAAGCCGTAGGCCGTCTGGGTGGTGCGCCGGCAGTGATGTGATGTTGGTGCCTGAAGCAGCCAGTCGTTGATGTAGAAGGCCGCATCTATCCCTAGCTGATGGGGCAAGTGAAGGGGTAGCTTCGCGATCGCTGTAAAGTTTTTGGTCCCAGGTTGAGGCCGCATGGGAGAACCGAGAAAAGGTACCGTTGGCTTCGTAATTTGAAGGCTAGGAACTTTAGAACCTGGGATGAATTGGAACATGCGGGAAAGCGACCTTGGTGTCCAACTTGGTGATTTACAGAGGGGACTTTAGCACTGCTCGTATTCGTTGCGAGTTGGACCCTCGAAACGCGGTTACCGGATGTATTTGTTGAGTTCTGAGAGGTCGATCCACAGGTGATCCCCTCCTGAAGCCTTGGGGACCGCAAGGATACGAGATGCGAAAGCTGGTTGTCTGGGCCCTGCCGTGACTACATCGTGGAGCAGGAAGTCTAACCCGAGGGGTTTTAGAACGCCCTCGTGTTGTCGGTGCGAGGCAGAGTGATCGAGAGGAGATGGGTCGCGGCGCCCTTCTCCAAAAGAGGCCTTCGGACAGGACGCGTTTGATCCAAGGCGTGGCTTCGCGCCCGTGTGCTTGGCGACACCCGAGGGCCGCCGGAAGAGCGTTAGTACTAGATTAGATTAGAGTGACGAGATTTTCTAGCGCGCTGGAATCATCGTCCTTCTGGCGCCGAATGTCAAACCAGCTAACAGTGCTGCATCAAGTTAGTCTTTGTTTTCTTCTTTTTCAATGTTCGAGTTAAGGTATACTACTGCGCAAAGGCAAAGTTCTTTGAGCGGCGAACGTCTATGGTGTGTACGGGTGCCACAGAAGATAGAGGAACTCCTAAGGTGCTGAGGCCATATGGTCTCAGCACGCTCCGGATGGCAGTAAGGAGGAATAACACACTACCTACTCTGCTTCAGAGCCCCAAGGATCCGCAGTAGTCCTTAAGGTGCGGGCTACGCGCTTCAACACCTGCTGAGGAGGAAGATGAAGAAGAGACAGAAAACGGGGATCCCATGCATGAGATCTACACTAGGTGTAGGGAATTTCGCGCATGAGAACAGCAAGAATGGAAAGAAGAAGAAGGAATAGTCGTAGAAAAAGGTTGCATGAAAGAAAGAGCGCAATTTGGCTGTTATTTGCCACCCAAAAAGAGAATAGTTAGAACCGATGTGTGAATGTTTGAGTGTGTGTGTCTGTGTGTGCGTATGTGTGTGTGTGTGTCTGTGTGTGCGTGTGTGTGTGTGTGCGTGCGTGTGTGTGTGTGTGCGTGTGTGTGTTTGTGTGCAGCGACTATTAGAAGAGTTGTTAAGAATGAGTCTGAGACAAGTTTAAGGAAATTGGAACTAAACATAAGATGCAAATGAGGTAAATAAAAAGTCAAGCAAATCAGGATGGGGGAGAAAATGGGAGATAGTAAAGGGTGAAGAAGAGGGGAGTCTGAAGGGAAATAATGGTGTTCACCCCCCCCCGGTTGGGCCGTGACTCCGTGCGGCCCGTGAACCTAACAGATGCCTAGGGGGGGGGGGCGTTAGTACTAACGGGAAGGAGAGCGGTTCTGCTTTCCGTAGTCGCCTGAGGACTTGGGGCGGGGTAGAGCGCTCCTGCGGTGACTGCGGGGAAACTCGCGTGCCATCCGTTAAGTGGACCATGGATGCGAGCAAGAATACCCGTCAGGAACACGTTGAGGACATAGCCGCGCATGGTGTGGGCGACCGGAGCGCAGAGCTGGAGATCCTTCGTACTTTTGCAGGAATGTGTCAGATAGAAAAAGACGGTCTTTCGCCTAGTGGTCACGAAGTGAGTCTTTGAGGGGACGATTGGCGAATTAACGGATTCTTTCATGGCCTCGATTCAATGGCAGCCTGATGAAGGCGCGAAGTGCGCATTCGACCCGTAGCCGAGCTCCTTTGGGGGAGGCTCTGTTTCGTTGTGCGATATCTGTTCCTGCACGCCTCAAAGGTAGGACTGCCTGAAGGCGCTGTCCTGGCTGATGTCTATGCTGCACTCAGCTGGTCAGTATACGTGACCTTCCGAATAAACCGGAGTGCAGTAGGCACTCGCTATGGAGGTCATCGTTGTGCACAATGCGAGCCTGTGACGCGGTCATCAGATGACTCGCGATCGCTCGCCTGTCGGGCCGCAGACTTCAAGGCCAAACATCGATGGCAGGCATCTGCCTTAGAGCAGGATTTCAATGTCAAACATTGAACGGTTCGTAAAGGAACGTCAAATGTGACCCATAATCATCTGCAAGTATGTCGACAAATTTCTGTTTTGACAATTTACTGTCTCGTATCTGTTTCGACAAATTTCTGTTTCAACAACTTTTGTCAAGAATTGTATCAACAATTTTTGTTGAGAACTCTACTGACCATTCATCGTGTTGACAGATTTCCGTCTCGACAACTTCCTGTCTTGACAAATTTCTGTTTCAACAATTTTTGTCAAGAACTGTAATGAGATTTCTGTCTCGACAAATTTATGTTTTGACAAATTTCTGTTTCAACAATTTGTGTCAAGAACTGTATCAACAAATTGTCGTGTCGACAGATTTCTGTCTTGACAAATTTCTGTGTAGACAATTTTTGTAGAGAACTGTATTGACAAATTGACATGTTGACAGATTTCTGTCTCGACAACTTTCTGTCTTGACAAATTTATGTTTCGACAATTTTTGTTGAGCACTGTATCGACAATTTGTTGTGTCGATAGTTCTTTCAGGACAACTTTCTGTCCTCACAAATTTCTGTTTCAACAATTTTTGACGAGAACTGTTTCAACCATTTTTGTCGAGAACTGTTTTGACAAATAAATGGTTGTCAGATTTATTTCTCAACAAATTTCTGTTTAGACAAATTTTGTCACTAACTGTATCAACAAATTGTCGTGTTGACAGATTTCCGTCTTGACAATTTTCTGTCTTGACAAATTTCTGTCTCGACAAATTTCTGTTCCCACAAATTTTGTTGAGAACTGTATCAACAATTTTTGTTGAGAACAGTATCGACAAATTGTTATGTCAACAGATTGCTGTTTCGACAATTTTTGTTGAGCTCTGTTTTGACAATTTGTTGTGTCGATATTTCTTTTTCGACAACTTTCTGTCTCAACAAATTTCTGTTTAGACAATTTTTGATGAGAACTGTATCAACAATTTTTGTTGAGAAATATATAGACAAATGGTCGTGACAACAGATTTCTGTCTCAACAGCTTTCTGTGTTGACAAATTTCTGTTTTAACAATTTTTGTTGAGAACTGTATCGACAATTTGTTGTGACGACTGATTTCTGTCTTGACAACTTTCCGTCTCAACAAATTTCTGTTTCAACAATTTTTGTCGAGAACTGTAGCAATAAATTGTCGTGTTGGCAGATTTCTGTTCAGACAATTTTTGTCAAGAACTGTGTAGACAAACTGTCGTGTTGATAGATTTCTGTCTCGACAACTTTCTCTCTCAATAACTTTCTGCCTTGAGAAAATTAGGTTTCCACAATTTTTGATGAGAACTGTATCAACAATTTTTTGTTGAGAACTGTATCAACAATTTTTGTTGAGAACTGTATAGACAAATTGTTGTGACAACAGATTTCTTTCTCGACAAATCATGTCAATAACTGTATCGACAAATTGTCCTGTCAACAAATTTCTGTCTTGACAACTCTCGGTCTCAACAAATTTCTGTTCCAACAATTTTTGTCGAGAACTATCTACAATCTTTGTCAAAAACTGTATCAACAAATTGTCGTGGTACGCAGCTCACTGAGAGCACATTCAGTGCGGCAATGCAACATTGCCGACCCCATCTGTGGCTCAAGGGGCAGTGGGTCACTACTCCACTGCCCAGATGGGCCGCAGAGCACTGAATCTTACCTTCCGAGAAGGTGCAACGATCTGTCAGGATCAGGTAAAGCGGGAGTGCGCTGCGTCCGAAGCCAGAGCGGCTAATGAATGAAGGAGGAGGAGGACGGTGGCATTAGGTAAGAAAAATGGAGCAAGGGGGCACAGAGTGGCCTAGGAAGAAGAAAAATAGAAAATGAAAGGTCTAGGAGATGAAAGACGACTTGCGTCGTATGGTTAGTACGGAATTAGGCGAGGAAGGAGGTGAAAAGAGTAGTGAGTGAGGGCCCTCACCGCCCGCCCCCGCTCCCCAGCTCACTGAACTACCAGGGGTAGCTCTCAAAAACCCAGGAGCCGGGCGGGGTCAATGAGGGGGTGAGTTCCTGTCAAGGATTTTTAGTAAAAGGTATTGGAAACGGACAGGTTTGAGGAGACATTTGCTGGTCATAGGATCATTCTAGTCGGACAGATGGAGGTCGGACAAGTGGCTGGAAGCAGGGCAGGCATGCATTGGTCAGTACTATAATAGCATTGCTTTGAACAATTCTATTCTAGCGCAAATCGTTTTAAGCTCTCAGATTTGGTTTCGGTTGTCGCTGCAGGTAGGTCGTGTCTATATTTTTTAGTTTGTGGGATGAGTGCTCCAAAAGGTACAGATACAGATACAGACACTAGGCCGCATCCCCCAGAAAGGGGGGTGGCCGACGGCAAGGCGCACCTCACACCCTCACACGCTCACATTCACACAACTTAGCCCTTTTGTGCTAAAGGGTCCGGCCGGTAGCCCCTCAACTTACACTCTGGGTCCCGAATGTACCGAGGAACCGTCGTCAGCAGCAGGGCCCACAGTTTTCACTGGTTTACCCCCGCCGCGTCATAAT
>SDVV010012500.1:0-15438 GCA_016164225.1 Gammarus roeselii
AGTGATCGATAAATTGTAGAATTCCAATGAAAAATGTTTACACAAATATTCAACTAGAGGTGGATAATCTCTTGGCCGTCAGCAAACTTATGATAATATTGTCCATTGTGGACATGATAATGTTTATTTTAAGCTATGTTTTAATTGAATTCTTACAGAAATACGTTTTTCTGTTGTATCTGTTAATAATCAACCATGCATCCAGCATCCTTCCTTATTATTGCACTGACAAGCAAAGGCAGCAGCATGGCAAAACTGAAAAACTCTGAGCATTGCGTCGCATGGCCACAGTACCCCTCAATCTACACAAATATGAATGAATAATTGACCAGCCTTAGGCAATGTACTACCTTTGCTGCATAAATAAAACTACTTTATTGTTTTAACCATCCCACACAGTCACGTTGAGATCAGAACAAAACCGTGGTTTGTTTGGAAAAAAGTTGGTACCATTTCTGTTCACAAAAAAAATCATTTCGGCCAACGATTTGTCGAAAGAAAGTGAAAAAAAATCGCAGGAAGTTTTGGAGCAAAAAGGGGGGAGTTTTACGATTGATGCTAGAGAAAACAGGATAGATTTTAGGCGCAGACTAGCTATTGTAAATTCAATTTCGGAAAACCTAATTTCGGAAACAAAATGCATTACAGCTGTTAGTGTTCGTGTATGCTGAAACTTTGCTCTATATAAGTTATTAATTTACATACCTATTTCAATTTATTGGTGACCATGGCACGTATACAGATGTTAAATGTATTTCAAGGATTGAATAAATTTCATGTCAATCAATCTCGCTGGGAAATTGAGAATCGACTTGCAACAAACTACAATGGTATTCAACAGAAAAACAAGAATTAATATGTATATTATGATACACATTTGCGTTACAACCTTAAAAAAATAAAATGATCGTGGAAAAAAGTAGCATTCGCGTTTGAGTTTTTTCTCCAATTCAGCTCCCGCGACTCCTTCTATCCTGTCCGAGAAGGAAATTCTTCCGTAAATGTGATTACCATTGTTTTCTGCTGTTAGGAAGCAAGCTCGCAAGGAGACTGAAGTCGGGGATACAAATTACAATAGTTGGATGGGTAACAAATGTGTTGTTCACTTCTTTACAAGAAAATAAATATCGATGTGTATTATCGGGTTTTCTAAACGAACAATGAATCCTCAAGATAACGAAAGGTGACCCGGTTCGCCAGGTCTGAAAAGTTGTGTATACATGGTCTACTGATCTGAATCAGCAGAGTAAGCGAAAATATCCATTGACGACCTAATGTGCTTACAGTGGTTGACCTTCAAATTTTCTTCACTGTTCATCAAATTCATGTAATTGATAGCCTTTTCATTGTATGGACACTTCCGTGTTTAAAGTCAAACAAATGTAATGCGAATTTGTGTAAATGGAAATGTTAAAAAAAACATAACACAAAATGTACAATTCTGATTTCCAAGTCATAATCTCTCGGTTACAGATTGAAACAGATTTATGTGTTGAGCACATTCATTTGAACCCAGTTGAACGACACGTCGAATCTTCCTGTTTCGTAATATATCAACGAGTAAAGGGGGCAACATGAAAAAAGGCGACAAGACTCAAAAGGGTCTCGCTTGTCCCGAATACGACATTTAGGATAATCCTTGGTGCCACGGAGAGACGCAAATTCCACCTTGGTCTTATTCGTCACGGCCACGATGGATGTGCAGTTGCGTTTAATAAAGTGTCATGGGACCATTATTTGTTACTTTCTATCTTTCCCCGTTCATCACCATTAGCATCATCTTTTTGACGAGGTCATCAAATATTCACGTAATACACGGATGCTTGGGTAACTTCACTAAAGGGGTTCACTTTGACTGCAACTACGCATATACTGTAACTCTACCAGTAGCTGTTATTTTAGAATCAAGATTTAATGAAGTCACACGTTAGTCTGCTCTTCTAAAAATGGGGGTAGAATGTCGTCGGCTAAACTTAAGGCGCATAACGGCCGACGAAATTTTGCCTCTAATTTTGATCTATGATGGCGACCGCGAGCAGCTTCCCATGCGAGCATCCAGTGTGGTCGACGTGGAATTTAATTTTCGATGATACCAGACGATCTGTTTCCAGTGGCAATCATTGTTCGCTATAGTTCGATCACGGAATTATTTCCCTAAATCATCTAAAATATTCTAACATCTAAAATAGACCTTAATTAGGCTATTATAACGGTCATTCATATTTCAAAACTTTCTCCAGATTCGTTTGCTACAATATTCATCCGCTTTTGATCCTAGCATAATTACTGGTATCCGACGATTTTATCGTCGAAATCCGCGTCGCTTCGGCATGGATTATTTAACAAACGTCGTTTATCGTTCAAAAATTACCTTATACGACTGCACAGTCACCAAACCCGTGAATAAACGTACCCAGTGTTCAATCAATTCCATTTTTGCCAAAGGACTGATCAATTGGCAATAGAAAGCAAAACAGTAGCACTTGCAGGCTTTGCAGCGCATGATAAACCGAGCAAACGATGCATTGCTATAAACAAAATGGAATCGTTGGCAATCCAAGAAAATATAATAAGTAGTCAAAAACTGTCCCAACACCGCAATATTACTGATTTGTTTAGTCTACACGTACACGATGATTTTCACAGGGTATTACTTACAACCTATTTAACTAATTCATTGCAAATAAATCATCATACCCGAATATAAGAGAGCATAACACATTTCATTCAAATAATGTTTAGAATCGTTCGACTAGTATTTCGCGTACCAGGTACGGACAAATGAGAGAGACAAGACATGATAAGCTGCAGTTCAGTTGGCAGTCACCATGGACGCCGTTGTTCTAAGATTTGTACGACCAGTTTCATTTCAGGGCATTGCGGTCTCTCGATGGAGAGACAGCAATGCCAAAAAGCGTAAATGATAAGGTTTGCATTTTACATTTGTTACCACTGTTATAAGCAACACCTGTGAATCAGTGTAAATTCGCAACAGTTGCATAGTATCATCAACTAAGTTAGGACAGGATAAGAATAACTTTTATCCAGCTTCTGTTCCTCACTGCCATCATGCAGGATGCTGCAACAGTGCAATTGCTGGTGTCAATTATATGCACATAAATCATGAAGTGTTTAACAAGTAACTACTTGCGTCAGCCAATGATCTGATCATAGATCTCTATTTCTTAAACTATTTAATATTGTTTTGTCTTATATGATATATGTTCCAAAAAATTCACGATTATTTGCTCTGATGTCGTGTTCTACGTTAAGGGGAAGTTTGCAGCTTGCAAACTTGCAACGATGAAGCAGTGTAATGATCAGGTGAGAAAAAATAATCGGAAATATTCCTTAAACATTCGATTACTAATTATAATGTATTGTGTTGAATGAGTCGCAAGCATCGCATTAGACGTTTGTGTGCTCATGTGTAGTGATGCAAATGTTTGTAGATGAGCATTTTTGATTCATATATAAAAAAACGAAACGAATACCCTATCTAATACACTGTTCATATAAAAAAATGACTAAAGGCCGGGAGGTCTGGATTCTGAAAAAGGCACAAATATTTCGTGTGGTTTTCTCTCTGCATTGTTTTCTCGCTTCTCAAATATTTTGCTTTTTTTTTTCTAAAACAGGACGTTCATTTCCTAGACAAATAATGCTGCTAACTAAAAAGTGAGGTATGTTTCCTAAGCGGAGGGTCATCGATTGCATCACGATATTATGAAGACAACCAGTTTGTTAATCTGCGCTAGTTCAAGTTAAAACTAAGATTTAAATTTCTTCAGGAGAAGTCTGCAGTATACAATTACTAAACACAATAATTCGTCATTTATTTTATAAATCAGATGAAGTCTTCAAGTCTTATGAAGCTTTCTCGAAGCTGCTGCCGAGTGAATGGTCGAAACATTATAAAATTGGGTTCTATAGGCTTAGGGTTATTTAAAAGATGCAAACAATATGAAACAAATGTCTAATATAGAGACCAACAATTGTAATATGAAAGTAAAATAGTCAGAATTTAACATTCCGTAATAGAGAATCCACATTAATAGAATTGTTGGTTGCCAAATTGAAAATAAAATGATATATTATGACGATAGTAAAATATTTTTCAAACGAATTATCGAATCGTAATGTCACAACGACATATTTGGAATTCTTATTATCTTATACAAATTGTGAATCCTGGTATTGTGATCTAGCAATGATATATGCTGTATATTTGATGTCGATCACGAACGTTTTTTTAGGACAGAGATAGATGGGAAAAGTAGGACTGACAGAATATAGACGGGAACAGAAAGGTGAGAGCGTCAGGTTCCTAGTATTTGACCTTTGCGCTTTTCATAAGACATAGATGAGTGAATTCACAGGCTTGCAGAAGCAAATGACGTCGATGATCAATGTCTGTTTTTCTTGTGGTATTTTGTGATCCCCTTCTGTGACACTTTCTTGGCAGGTATATACATTTGTTCAACCATTGATAGAACGTGAATGAACGGTATATATCAGATTTATTTAGTTCCATGTATATTTACTATCCTATGAGCATGCAAGTAGTACAAATTGTGTCGGCAAATTGCATCGATGAATGCAAGCAACTCCCTTGAATAGGAATCACTCCTTCGAAAGCGCTGCGTCCAATTGGCAGAGACTCAAATCAGTCAGCAAATACTGAAGAGGTTATGGAACTGCGAAGCGATCGAAGCTCTGGTTTAAATATTAAATTGCATCAATTATCGGTTCGGAAGTGTATTTCGCTATTGCATTGCAAAATCCCTTGCGCAGGAAACTTCATCCTATTATTTAAACAGAAAACTGGAATAAATGTGGGGCGCTATAAAACACCTTTTTAAAGATGGTAAAGTATCTTATCATTTATTCATAACTGTTACATTTTTAGAAATACCTTTCCATGTCTACAAATGATTTTAAGGCCTATGATTAATTTCTTTTTTTTTCCTAGTTGCTAACCGGTGGTATATATGAAAATCGACTAACTGCAAATAGTACCATATTTTGATCGCTATTAAATCAAATTCGACATTCCTCTTCATCATTACAAATACAGATATATTCAATCCTTATTACAGCCCTATTACATATTCGCACAATGTTGTTGTAAGGCTTCTCACCTGCCTGAAATTCAGACCTGCATCGCGCAATCACACCTCCACCAACAAAAAGACGATAAACAGCTGCATCAGTCCCTCACTCGATCATAAACAACACAAAAAGCATCGTCCAGCCATCCATTAACCACTTGTCCACGTATACAAATTTCGCATTGAGAACCGCAAGATGGCAACAAAGCCGGTTGAGCTGGGGTATACCAACAAATTTGCTATCCTTGATGCCCTGAAACAAACATAACTCATTAAATTATTTGAATCGAAGTTAAGAAGATCTCAATATGACGCCAGATGCGTGATACGACAATTATTCGTCATTTTAGAACATATCATATGACGACATGGTAATGAGGACGACCAGCAGCAAGTTTTCGTTGTACTGTATGTACTACATATTATTTTTATGATTAATAATGGTCGTGACCTACAATATGGGGACACCTTGAATGTTCAAACGAATGTTCAATCAATAAAAGATGTTAATACTCGTTTCAGGATATCAAGGCAAGCGTGTTTTCAACCACCAAATTGACAGGCTTTTGATGCCATTTTTCGGTCATACAAGCAGGTGCTCTGGTTGAGTAGTATATATGGATTCAGGAACCACCAGCGTAATAGGGTTGCAAGAACCACCCACGAAGTAGGAGTGCACGAACGACCGTCGAGGTAGCCGTGCAAGAACGAACTAAACCGCGAATCCCATGTGCGGCGCGTGGCTGTCGGCGGCGAAGCGAGTGTGTATTGTAGAGGTATTGAATATATGTTCTTTAGGTATTGCATAGGTACTGTATCAGTAAAGCAATCTAGGGAAGATTGCCAAAACGCAGTTAGTCCCATCTTCGGAAATAATGCAGTGGCTTAACATCAAAATTAGGCTTACACTCCAATAGTCGATACGTATTGTAGGTAAACAATTAATTTTTCCGTTAAACCCATTAACAACTTTATCAAGGCATCAACCTTTCTCTGTTTATCTTGCCGCGTTGCATGGATGATGACCGAAAAGATTTAAAATATAAGCGAAGTATTCTATTGGAGTAAATTCTATACATGTACCGTAATAAATAAATTGCTGCAACATAAAGTGAATATTTTCTCGGTACTACATTAGCTATATGATTAATTTAGCCCAACTATTTCTACTCGTCCGTGAGATAAAAAATAATGTGGCCCTACAGATCACAAATGACATTCAAATGAACGAATAAATTTACTACACCGGGATACATTCACATTGGGCTAATAATTTACATTGAAAATGTGGAAACAAATTTTTTCTTAAATTAAATGTTGCAGGTGATGTTAATGAGATTTTTCTCCGATAGCGAAAAAAAAACATATGCAGAATTGAGTTCTGCCTGATTCATCTCATTTCCACCAGTAATCGGATGAAATTTTTTCAACCGAACTCCCGATCTCAAAAACAACAAGCAAAGGGAAATCCATGAAATTTAAAAGCCCAGTACTCTAATCACTTCGACCTCGACAAACCCGACGTCCCTCCGGCATAAGATTATCTTCGGACCGCCGGGAAATCTGTCTACAGCCCGTTCTTCCGTGGTTGTGAAGGCCTCTTCACATTTTTCTTTGCATAACGCTGAAAAATATTGCTAGTTTCAGGCTCAATTTGCCAACACTAATTGCAAATAAATTTATTATAATGGTGGCATTTTGTGAAATACCTATTTTTGAATTAAAAAACTATTTATTACAACAACAAAAATACACCAGATTTTACCCATTAACGGGATTAATAGGATAGCTGCTTCACAATAAGCCGATAGTTAACATAAAATGTCTGCTCTCAAGCCGATAGAGGTCGTTGTAGTGCTATTTGTCTTACTCGGCCTATTGCAGTCATTGACTGCAGCTTCAGAACATCACAAATCAAACAGATGAATGTTAGTTACCATAACAAATGGTTCGATAACTAATATTGTATTCCAGGAAACGCATTGACTGTTAAATTAATGCGGTGCCTGAATACAAACATAAATGCCTCTGTTTCAACATAGGCTTACGTCAAGTAATTGGATGATCATAAATGTTGAGAAATTTTATTTAACGGGATTAGATGCAACATCGAGTAGCAATCTTCTGCTAAGAATTTGATGCCTAGGATTTTGTGTTTCCTCCAACATAGTTTCATATAATGCGAGATGTAATAATTTTGTAACAGAAAAAAATCTTCTGTGTCACTTTGTATTTGAAAAATATCCATGACAATGAATAGCATATGAAATTTTATGTTTTCATATTTATAGTCACGTAATAATATGGAAAATATATCTGATATGATCAGAATAGGTTTGGATGTACACCGTTGATTACATTTGGTTATGCAGTCATTCGTCGTATTGTCGAGAGATTTTATTGGGTTCTCAAGGTGGAAAATGTTGCATTTCACAATAAAACTCGTTCAATTACATATATTGGAAGCACCACTAATATAATCGATCATATTCAGAAGAACTTCTTCACATAATTTGTTGTTCAAACTATATCACACTACAGCAAATTCAGCAAAAAATCAGAATAAAAGCGGAAATGCAGCCACAAAGTAGTGTCACAACTTTCACGACTCTCATGTGATTGTCTTCTGTTGAGTTTATTGATCGAGTCAGTCATCGCAAATATTTCTATGCAACACCCGGTGTTCTGAGAATTGAAAAACTCACATTTTTTTCACACACAAGGTCGATTCGACTAAAATTTACCAGACCCGGAGACTATCGCGCACGTAATGATAATCGAATCCAATGCCTCCTCCAGAGATATAAAATAAAGGAAACTATTAAAGCCTTGGCATGCGGAGAATGAATATGATTGTTTCTCCGGATGCCAAGGCTTTCATCAATACGTCGACACCAATACGTCGACATCAATGTGTCGACATCAATACGTCGACATCTATGCGTCGACATCAATGTGTCGACAACAATACGTCGACATCAATACGTCGACATCAATTCGTCGGCATCAATATGACGACATCAATGCGTCGACATCAATACGTCGACATCAATACGTTGATATCAATCCGTTGACATCAATACGTCGACATCAGTACGTCGACATCAATCCGTCGGATTGATTTTGAAGCTAAAAAGGCTCGTGTTGTAACAGCAGAGCAAAGCTACTCGGGGAAGTGAGTAGGACGCCTCCGATTCTAACCTAACGGCTTACTTTGAGCTGACCCAACCAAGATTGATTGGCAATGAAGAGGTGGGCTCTACACTTTCGATCAATGCGATCTCTGATGTCGTAACGGCGAATGCCGGTGTGACGAAGTCGATCCCCGTTGGTTGACAATATAATGGGAACAAACTTGCGGTCGGGTTTTGCAGTCGGATTTATAGATGTGCATTAGGAGAGATAACGTGATGAATCAATCAATAGCCAGTGCACCGCTGCCAACCGAACTTCGCTTGCGGCCATTGTATCGTGAGTAGAGAAACACTTTCGAAATAATTAGGCGAATTGAAGAAGTTTCTAAGTGTAGAGTAGATGTAAATAGATACAAATGGTATTACCTATTCATGGTTGGACTGATGGAACTCTTGCTCCGGAGTTCAAGGGGGCCCCACGTCATGCTTGCATGCGGACGCCTAACGTCAGTGATGGGGTTGGATCTGTATTGTCACTGAACAGGTCCATTCATACAATCAAGTAAACTATTTGTGACGTCTTTCAAAATATAATTAAAAATTAATAAAGTATATTTGGGCTTAGTTCGACCAAATTTAATTCTGCTGTTAAAATAACTTTCGTTTGAGAAAAATGAACTGAAACATTTTTCCGTTCAATTGCATATAAAGAGTTGAAAACGCTGCATATACGAAAAGACTGAACAAATTATTCCTGGTCACATATTGTTCGAGAATTGTTATTAGTAAAAAATCGATTTCTGATCTTCTAGCAGAATTTCGATGGCCCGGAACAGCTCGGGCATCGATCACAAATGCTCCACTCAAACTTCGTTGTGAATAACATTGCTTAGGCGAGTGGACGTAGGCCTAGAGGAATACCGAGGGCGAGTGAACGTAGGCCTAGAGATATACCGAGAGCGAGTGGACGTAGGCCTAGATGAATACCGAGGGCGAGTGAACGTAGGCCTAGAGATATACCGAGGGCGAGTGGACGTAGGCCTAGATGAATACCGAGGGCGAGTGGACGTAGGCCTAGAGATATACCGAGGGCGAGTGGACGTAGGCCTAGAGGAATACCGAGGGCGAGTGAACGTAGGCCTAGAGATATACCGAGGGCGAGTGGACGTAGGCCTAGATGAATACCGAGGGCGAGTGGACGTAGGCCTAGAGATATACCGGGGGCGAGTGGAAGTAGGCCTAGATGAATACCGAGGGCGAGTGGATGTAGGCCTAGATAAATACCGAGGTTTGGGTTGGTGGATGGAGCAAAGCAGGCGTTCGGAAGGAGAGACATAAGTGTTCAGGTAGCAAGAGAACGAGTAATGGATGGGCATGAGTGGAGAATGGGTATAAATGGTTGAGTTTGGACGCGCTCTGATGTGCTTTCCCGCCGAAGGCGTCTCGCTTAGAAACGTGTTGGGCGATGGTGGGGGAGGGCCCAGTTACTATGACGCAGTGGGATAAACCAAAAAATACTGTCAGGCCCTGCTCTGACACTGATCTCGTACCTCACTCCAAGCCCAAAGTGTGTGCTGCGTTGACCTAGCCACACGTCTGGGAGATTCGGCCTGTTGTCTGTACTCTTACCATTTTATTTTCTTCACGGGTTACAAATGTTCTTCTTATGCATTCTTCCTAATTGAAGTGGCGTTTAAAACCCCTGTATAATTTGTGTCGGGATTAAATCCCTGCCGTCACATTTCTGGTCAACACATTTTTTTTGATAACTATTGAGATAACTCAAACTAATTTTCTGCTCAAATTAATCATCAGAGTCACACACCAGTTGTATTTTACAGCTAGAGTTTAACCCCTGGTGTCTGTAGATGACCACGTGAAACGATAGAGGTTATTTTTTTATTTATGTTCAAAATTCGCAGTAAGTCTTTTACGTTATTATTTTGTTCCATCCCGACACCTAGGACTAATGCAGTATAGTTCACGCTAACAATTATGAGCGGCAGTGCCGTTGAGAGGTCATCATCTGATATTTTTTTTGCTTCTCGGAAATGTTTTTTGTAGAATCACACAGACAATATTCAGGTTCTTGGGAGACATTAAATCAGAACATGCATGCTTATTCGATCAAATATTTGTCACTTTGTTATTGTTTCTTATCTAAATACGTCTAAACAGGATACCTGACAAGGAGTGAATGAAGTTATTGATTTAAAAATGAATTATGTTAATTCAATTAAATCAATAAAATATGTTCTGATGTTACGAGAATGTTACTCACGAATGTTACTGATTAATGTTACTCGTGATAAGAAGACTTATCATAATCAGATAAGCACTACATCATCGAGATTGAAAGCCTGTTCTCCTACAAATGGCACACATTCTTATTTATGCAGCCCTACCGTAAATGAAAAAATATCATATAGGGGCATGAAACGCCTCCAATTGTCAGTAATCTTCTCTTAAGATATTGCATATTGCTGAGACAGGCCAATGTGAATATAGAAACCACTTTAAGAATTCATTCACCTCGCAACGAGTGCCCGCGGTGTGGGCTTTGACAGCGCCCCTTCTTCTTGAATGGAGGTCACGCCGGCCTTGTCATATGCCCTGACATCGAGTGAGGCGGTGACATGTGGTGACATGCAAGGGAATATGTTTACAGGCAGATGTTGAAAGGCGGGCCCATTATTTAGGATGATGGGACAGGTATACGGCCTATATTATCAAAGGAGGGTACAGGTGGTCAGCAGCATGGACACGGGATGTGGACACGTGGTGGAACACACTTATATTGTTTTCGACGTGCAGGCTGACGTATGTTTTTGATAGTTCAACACATACCATCCATTTTTTCTTTTATCCACTGAAAAATAACAATATAAATAAATCCTCAACTGGGAAGAGTAGATTCGTCGATCTTTGGTCAATTTTGTAACGTAGTCATGAAGAAAAATCCGCTTCCTCAGGCATGGAACCAATTATATCTTTAGCATCCTCATTCAGACTAACATTAACTCTTTTCGGATTTTCATTCTTGTAACGAACAAAAATGTATCACCATTTGACCATAGGTCTGAGGGTCTAAATAATTTAGTGCAAATGTAATATTGAGGATTTTTTTCAGAATAGACATTTATTATAGCCTTCTTATAAATCCTTCCTATTGGGTCTTATTTGCGTTCAGGCATCGTATACCAACATGTGCCTCTCAGATGGAATTCGTCATATGCCGGCAACACGGCCATGCATCGGTGACGAAGTCAGTGTAAACAGATCAGGTACAGTATTGTAAAGTTGGACGTTGTATCTGATAAGCCGCATCTCGAGTGTTCAGTCTAATATCAATATGTTACTGAAGGTTTAACGTAGAGCTTCTTAACATTCCTCCCCGCCGCCTAATAAATGGTACAAAGACAGCCATCGCGAACTTGCAATATTAGCTGGAGAAGCGTTGAATTGTAAAGACGACATGAACGAAGTGCGAAAGATTATGAATGATAAGGAACACGTCCATCGAGCCAGTCTTTTTACTCAAGATCATTAGCTAGTGATATGAATCCGACCTGAAACACAGCTTCGTCGCGTATATAAATTTGAACGATTTCCCTGACAGGACAAATGCCCTCGTATTGTTTTCAGCGGTTCATCAAAAAGACTGAAGTATGTTCTCACATCCCCTTCAGTGCGATACTATGTTGGGCTGAGAAAGTATTTCGTTATGCAGTATTTTTTCTATCAGTCTTTTTTTCTACAGCAAACAGCTTGGTGGCCGAGTGGGTAGCGTGTCGGGTTCTTCTCACAGAAGACGTCCATTGGGAGCTGGAGGCTGAAGGTTCGAACCTACCCGATCCCGAATGAGACATTCTGGCCGGTTTCTCAAATGTTCAAAAAGCCGGCCCATAAACGCCCTCCGTTAAAAAAGTAGGCTAACAGGTGGCAGCATGGAAACAGTTTCAATTTTTCGATCAAACATCCATGAAATACCTCAACAAAAACTAAATAACATCACAGTTGGTGGCAACTGGGAATGAAAACGCAAGAAATGTTCATCATTATGCTGTCGACTTGAGAGCCTTAGCTTATGATTGTGAATGATGAACAGTACAAGACAAGTACACTTTGTGTATATAGAGCCTAGTAAAGCCTAGCAAATAGGATACATCTTATTGGTCACATCGTTTTGAACCCCTGTTTGCCGTTACTAACGCCGCATCTTCAGCATCCCGTGCCTTTCTTCTTCTTCTTCTTGAGCGTTTGCCGCTTCAAACGTCCTATCCTGTCAGCCTCGACCTTCCTTTTCTCTTCGGGTGTGGCCTCTTTCAAACATCGCCTTTACTCCACCCCGTCCATCCCTTCACGGATGTTCGCTGCTTTAACCCCTACGCTTATCCTCCCTGTCCCCCTCTCCATCGGATACTCACTGTTATAAACGTTGCCTCCTTTCCACCCGTCCTTTCCTTCACGGGTGTTTGCGCAGCTACACGCCGGCAATCTTTTTCGTAGGTTTCGTCCCCCTTATGTTGCTTAGGAGTTTGTGAAGTGACACCTGTCCGTGACATCAAGAACTCCATTCTCTGCTAACCAAACGAGTTATTATTAAATTAAAAAAGGACGAGGACTGGCTACAAACACCGTATGACAGGCTCTATTTCGTAGTGTTCTGGTGACACTGGCTGATATAAAAGATGTATTTGGCATCAGAAATATGACAATAGAGCCAGTCATGTGATTGGTAATGCGTACAGAGACAACAAGCTACAGTAGTCTTCCAATTTTGTTTGAGTGCAGCAAGAACCCGGGCATGTCGGGCCCTGGACAATTGTTTCATTCAGGGATACCCTTATTTTTATTGTGCAGCGGTTAAATACAACATTAAAATGAAAACAAGTCGCAGAAAAGTACTAGAACAATGGAAAGTGATCTTTTGATCTGTTTGTTCGGAGATTCTTGGCTTATACAGCGGGTTACATCGTAGCCGCCGCCTGACAGCCATTGTTTTACCCTTATAGCTCAAGGCTGGCCTTTGACCATTTCAGAGTCCGGCCAGAATGTCTCACTCGGTGTCAGGTAGGCTGAACCTACGACCATCCGCGTCAATGGTAGTCTATTGTGAGGAGAGGTTGACACGCTACCAACTCGGCCACCGAGATGGTAACCGGATGGAATATCCATTTTTTATATTCAAGCAAATAAACGAATCGAGTACCCATTGAATACACAAACAATATAATTATGGCTGTCTGATCAAAGCATTGCACAAAACTAAGTTAGATTCAGATGTTTCAATTATTGCTTGCAAACTTTCCCCAAGATACCGCACATTGAGCCTATAACCATCAAATCTATTGTATGGTGTGCCACCAATCCGGGTATGCTCAAATGAAGTCTAAGAAATATCAACGGTATAAAATATGTGTAAAACCTGTTTTTCATAGGAGGCCATGTATGTTTATTCGCTGAGATATCTTTCAGATGATGTTTGCACCTCAAGTCTTGACAAACTCAGTAATGGCTCTAAAAAGGCTCAGGACAAACTCCTGTGCACAACAAAAATACTTAATGATGTTCTACGTGAAAAATAATTTTAGAGGCAAAACCCCTTGGCCATGAATGAGCCCATTTGAGTGGGCTCGCTCTAGATTAGATTGTTTCTTTGCCCGAGTTGGGTAGGGCTTGTCTGCTATGCAATCCTGTACTAAATATGCACTAGAAGTCATAACTTCTATAACATTCTGCTTTTTAGTAGGTGATCGGTTCTCGTTATTCAATATTTCTACTTGAATTAGTTGAAACTAAAGAAGTTTCATAGGCAGACAAACAGAGAATAAGACCAACACGGGCGCCCTTTCCATTCATCGTGTCCTTGCATGAAGCCTAAACTAAATCGATGGAATGGAAATGCCGCAATAGACCTTTCAATGCATATTCAAGTTAAACCATTCTTTACATTATGACAACTCATTGGATTCATTTCCTATGTCGAGAAATATTTTGCTTTGTAACTACAAGAATAACGGTTATCTTCTGACATATCATATTTCTGCAGCTCTCATGAACAGACCCTGTTCTACATATTAACGATGTTGACTGAAAATGTATAGCTCAAAATTCAATGACACCTATTGGAAAATTATGTTTGGATTTTACTTTACATATGATTCACAGATATGAATACTTTATTTGATGTATGCAGAACTGGAATACCTGAGGTGATTGCTTATATTTTCTGAGTACTCTCTCGAAAATAAACACGCGGAAATCAGACAAAGTGTAACATTTTTTAGAATACTGTATTAGAGCCCTCACATAACCCAACTCAGCGTCTGTCAAAGTGCGACGCTGATTCAAGACTCAGTGAGAGCTCTAGCATCACATACTGTGCGACGCGAGCTCGGAAATAAATGAGGACTAAAGACTTTCTTCACGAATACCCTACGGTTACAATGCGTATTTTATTCTGTAAAAGCCTAATGAGCTACGGCATTCCTAGTCCTGAAATGTCAGCTTTAGTTTTAACTTCCTTTCCCGTCCAATTCCAACCGTTTAGCAATTAAACCCCCAATCTGCAATTGTAGTGGAAATTGAATATTTAATGTGACAGAAGGTGAATAATATTGTTAAAATATATGAACCCAAAGACAGTCACGCAGTGGTTTAGCTCCTTATATAGTAGTAGGGTTGGTCTGGTAAATAGTAGCGTTGGCTTCATGTAACAAACGAGAATACACTGCAATCTAAAGATTCTCTGAACCCTTGAGAACACATCCTGCTCTTATAAGCATTGCAGCACATATGGCATAACAATTGGCAACACTTGCTAATATTTTTTTTGTATAAATTGTGTTATAAAATGTGCTTATCTGTTCGTATAAGTATGGTTTTTAATTAATTTTATGGCAAAATGTACATTTGTTTTGTCAATGATGTAATAATTAGATACTTCTGAAGTAGACCATCTTTATGGACACCATCGGAACCCAATATTTCTCGACGTAATTTTTATTTACCGTTTTTGGATAAGGCTTTACCAGTCAATGCAATTCAGTGTCACTCAAACAGATATGAATGTCAAGGAAATAATCTTGCTTCTCTAGCACTGATCTAATTAAGATCAATTTTCGTGCATGAGATTTGACTGGTTTTGCCGACTCCCACATAATTTGGCTTAGTTATCTGCTGTATATACA
>SDVV010012501.1:0-15438 GCA_016164225.1 Gammarus roeselii
CCGACGTCTCCACTTGATTGACAGGCACAAATGGCCAACACTTACAACGGTTCTCGTGCGAGTAGAAGAAATACACAAAACGTACAGACTTAAAACTAGGCATCAATGTAGATATCAACACGACGGAGTTATTTAGTACAACAAAACTATCCTACGCTTACAGAAGTACAGTTTGGAATCCTACCCAGGGCCCGTAGTCGCTGACAGCAGCGACTATACATGAATATAAATAAAGCGATATGCAAAGTGCATAAAAGACGGACATTGTATGATTCGCGCGGTGAAAGCATCCTTAGTAAATCAAACATGATATAACGATGAAAACCTCTTGGAAGTGATAAAAATTAAAGCAATGGAGGAATTTTTCAATTAAATAGAAGAAAACGAAGACTTTACTGAGTATAAAAGAAATGATAGGTTCCTCTCCGAGATAGAAAAGTGTTTTGAAAACAAAGACTACAATAGCAGCTTTGGCGATCTAGTCCCCACAATTCTCGGCAACGCACTCAAAATACAAATCACAATCTTAGATGAAATAAACCCGGACATCGTAACGAAAACTGTTATTAATCAGACCAATCTTAGGAGTGATGAAGCTACTCAATACTAGTAGTATATATAACGTTCAAACGCAAATTAGTGAGGGAATTAGATAGGAATAAATAGAGTTAGTTTTCAGTCTAGGGAGTTTGCACCCCACATTTTCACGAACGGCCGGAGTCAGACAGGCAACTAACGGGTGACGCGGAGGCGGGTGACGCGAAGACTTACGGCCTAGTTTGGCAGTTTTTATAATTTGAACATTTTAATTTTTATTGTATTTATATATTTATTGTATTTGCATATGTTTTTTCTTCTTTAGATAATTGTAGTGGGGTATAATAGGTCACTAATTGTTTCTCGTTGTATATATTTATTCGATTCTGGTATGAATATTGTTCGAGCAAGTTTTCTGGTGGGTGTGGTGTAGGGATCCCCTAGCGAAATTTTGGATGCGCTCTGACAAATTAGGTGAGATTGCTCTAAGCTGTTCTTTGTCTTATAAATTTGTTTCCGTAGCATGATCGATATGTTTGAGTGTCTGCTTCGTTGTATATTTATGAATGGTTTATTGTTTCTAAATATTTTTCTATACATATATGTTTGTATTCTTATATGCTTGGGGTATAGTTGACTCATTCGATGGTTGATTGGTGGATTCGTAGCGGTTGGGGTTGGGATATTTTGTCTGTTGTGTTCATTTATCACTATATATACTGTTAATAAGATTAGTGTGGTAGGTATGTCTTATAACTCAATTTGCAGCCTTAGTGTGCGATCGACCCTGTATGGCACCAACCTGGTATCGAATTTTAGGCAATGTTTTTTGTTTTCCATCTATTTATTTCATATGTTTATAATATCTATAGGAATAGTATGGGTTATTTATTTGGCAGTTTGCGGGTTAATGTATATATTTCTTAGGATGCTGTAGCTCGTTACGAGATTCTGTATACTTCATAACGCAATATCTAAATTTTTAACCAGATATATCGGTATTCCATTGACGTGATGTTCCGATAACGAGAGTAGCTGAACGATATGGATTTATTCTAAATTATTATTATATGTTATGTAAAATTAGTAATGATCGGCTGATATATGTTGAATTTGTATTGTTTTTGGAATTTTGAATAGTTATCTCATACAAATATAGAAATTTTAGAATATTCTAGGTTTGCATTTTCCACACTATTTCAGGCTTAATTGGTAGGTTGTTGCATCATTGTGGTATTTTATATGTATGTATCGCATTCTGTTACGACTAAGCCATGGTTACTTTAGTTAAAGAGATGTTGATTTAACCCTGTTTTGGACTGAGTTGAGGCTAATTTCATCAGATTTTTGTATGTACTGCAGCGTGCTCGCGTAGAAGTGTTCCGCATAATTTACTATAGGTTTCAGTTATGTTGCCTTCATGTCTCGGTATCCTATTCACATTAGTTATTTGTTTGGTTACATGATACTTTTTTCTTGTTCGTCACGGATTTTGATGTATGTTTTGGGTATGGTAGAGAATTAATCTTCTTGCTTTGCTACGACTCGAGCGTTTAGCATATTTTAGTTAAGTTTTGTATGTTCTCTGTACAGTTCCCATCTTCAATGCAGGGTGTTGTGTATTTAATATAATATCGGAATATATTACGTTTGTATTTGCAATATAGAACATTATTTCAGGCATAATTTAGTTACATGTTGTTTGTATTCAGTGTTTTATATATCTTCTTACATTCTGGCACAATGTTTGACATGGTTATTATAAATATAGAAAATTCCATTTGTTACAAACTTGATCTTGTTGTTAGGTTATTGTAGGTTTAGTGTAGGACCGTTCTTCAATGTTTAGGAGGAGTTAGAGAATCCTCTTGGCAAAAGCTCGTTGTGTTTACGTTAATTTGTGTAGGCAGACCGATTTACCATGGTGGATACCCTAGTGTATTACAATTTTTATGTGAATTAGAGCAGAGAGATAATATTTTTTAGCTATTCATATATATGTTGTTGTTGTTGTAGGTTTTTCTTCAATAATCATAAAAATGTATGTTTAGGAGGTGTAAGTTCGTACTGCATCTTTGTGGAACTTTCATCATTGATCCCTAGCAAATGTATAGTGTGACGTTTCAGATGACGATTTACTGGATGGATTGGTCCTGGTGTTGAGGTGGTTTACACTCTCGTGGTCATTTGGAGTTCATCCATGTTCAACGTGAATTATGTACGTCCTTGTAGACGTCGATCTTAAGTTCCATTGGTTTGTTAGAGAGGTTATGCGACAAGCTGCTCATCATTGTAGTGATTTACTTAGGTCATCAGTGAACAGAAGCTCAGCTTTTTATGGGCACACACTCTCTGAGACTCATGTCACCCTCATTCTTGACCACTGTACCTGTGTATAGATTCTTGGTTATATCCAGGATGTGACTTTGCTCGATTTTGTTCTGAGATGATGGGTTAAACAGATGCAAGGTATGTCTGAAGTATTGTACGTGACTGGATGTTTCCAATGAAATTTGTTTTATATCAGTGGTAGACAACCGAGAAGTGACCTAGTAAAGCATTCTAGATTTTGTTGTTACGACACAGTGGGGATTGGATTTTGTCCTGCTTGAGGCATAGCATCAGTTAGATCTAGGAATTTGTTTTAGATTTGATTAGGTATTGTAGTATAAATAACATTATTCGCATTACCTCAGTGTTAAATGTCAGATATTTTCGGAATGGCTGTTATGTTAGTATATGTTCTTAGTCATGAACCAGATCACGTAGAATATTGGAGTAGGATTTATCATCTGGGTGTGGTGAGATACACCGTATATAATAGTTAATCATTGTCGGTTAGGGTAGAGTAGAAAATCTTATTTAGCTACTGTATAGTTGTTGTTGTAGGTTTTGGATTGGTTATCATAGGAATATATCTGTATTTAATAGAAATTTGCCTAATTTCATGGAATGTTGGGTATAAAATACGCTTAATTGTATGTAATGATCCAAAATATTGATATGTTTTACTCCTCGACTCGGCATTTGGGTCCGGTTCATTGTCATCTTGGAGGTCTATTCTATCGGATTTATGTAGAGTGTTAATGTTAAACTTCTTCAATAATTTAATGTTCATCTCAATTATGTTATCCGCTTGCAGGTCTTTACTAGATGCTTATTCCCGCAGGTCTTATTTTTATAAATGTTGGTGATACGTTTGCAGTTTATACACTTAGGAGTTTTTGATTAATTCAGACTTTGTTATGAGATTGCGTTCTAATTCCGAATATATGACTTATTCGAGCATTCACCAGATCCACTGTACCATTTTTCACTAAAGGTTTGTGATGATGGCAGTAAACCTAACCCATCCTAACCCAATACTACCATGGATTGTATATATTTTTCCCCGTTTTCATACTTATGTTAGGTATTTTTTTTCATTGATTTAAGCTTTATGCATATAAAATCTATCCACTTGTCTCTGTTGTTTACCAATCTTTAGCAGATTTTTCACCTTGCTTGTTACATATCTAGTAATTTTCGTTTAATTTCAAGTAATGTTAGGTGATCGCTCGTTAGTAGACTGTAGAGTTTAAAACGTTTATGTAAACTTTACCGCATAGGTCAGTGATTGTTATGAATGTTAAAGCGTTAGCAAGTTTATGTATGTTTTTTACTAATAAAATAATATTTTTTGTAATGTTGGACGTGTTGCTCCTACCATTTTCGTCTATCATAACGAATATTGAATAAATTCACTCCAACATATTTACTACAGATCTGTAATATAAGGTCCGCAGTCAACAAGATCTAGGATATAAACCATGTCTAAGGTACATAATTAGCGAAATTTATACGTACAGCATCGTTAGAGTCACTGCGTTGGCACATGAATGGGGCATCATTTATGCATTTACACACATTTTTGTGCAAAAAGGCTTACCATTTACTGCCAGATGCATTAATACCTAATCTAACCTATTCTATCCAATAGTTATGTATTTTTATTCAAGTTTGATGGTTATGTATGATATTGATATGTACGAACCTCTCCACAAGGACTGTACATTTAACATATTATTAGCAGTTTGAATACACTTATCTGATTTTGATCCAGCAAATATCATTTTGCAGATGATTTGATTCCAGAATTTTATACATATCTCTTTTACATGTTTGGATAAGACTCAGCAGGTAGGATTCACGAGAACTAATGCACTTCAATTTATTACATTTATAATGTGGATCTAACCAACTTAACCAATAATAATAAATTTTCGTTCATGTTTGATGGATATTAATGATATTGAGTCATTACTTTGTGCAACGTACATATCAAATCCCTTCCACACGGCTCTATTTTACGTAGTTTTTCTTCTAATGTCACACATTAGACCGGGCACGGTATGATGACGTCGTATACAGGGATAGTCACCGATACAATATAGACACACACACACATTTTGAATGAATATACAGTATTGGTTAACATCTGAAGCACTTCACCTCTGATATATATTTATCCATAATTCAAAATTCCTCGTTATTGTTACAAGATATTTAATGTGGACCAGCTTCACGTCATGTTAGATGAAAAGAACTAATCATCTTAACCTAACCTAACATTTTTTAACCAGGAATTATATAGTATCGATCGACTTTTTGTGCATACATATGATACTTTTTATATCGATTTATGACATATTTATTTTCATTCTCTCCACTTGGCTCTACATTTTGATCTATCCTATGCTTTTATGATACACACTTCCAATTTTGATCTAGCAAATTTCATCCTGTTCCACCTGCAAATTACATCGTTTATTTTGATTGTTATATTTTTTTCATATGATTCTTGATTTAACATGTTATTCACACTCATCAAATCCTAACCCACCCTAACCTTATGTATGGTATTCAGTCATTGCTATATACATATGAAGCCCTCCAAACGACTTTAAATATCACTTCAACATATTTGCTATTTATTTTGTTCCCACTCTCATCCCATATTAATTAGCATAAAAGACCGATTTTCAAACTTAGATGGTTTGAATGTTACGGGTAATTCATATTATTTTTGATTTTGACACAATTCTACGTCACTTCAACATTTTATTCACACCCATTATAACCTAACCTGACCTTACGTACGGTATTCAGTCATTGATATATTCACATGAACCCCTTCAGACGACTGTAAATATCACTCTATCATACATGTTATTTATTTCGTTGTCACTCTCGACCCGTATTAGTTACCAGAGAGGCCCCATTTTCAAACTTGGATGGATTGAATGCTACATGTATTTCAAATTTGTATACAGTTTCATACAAACGGACACATAGTCTCACACCATATTTTTCTTAATTTACTTCAATATCTCCACTTAACTCTGCAGCCTTTGACAACTTGCATCTCTGATTTTCATTTCTCTTTCCTATATTTTTCATATTCTTAATGATGACTTCGTTTCAAGATCTGATCGGACTCTGATTTATATCATACTAATCTGTAGCACATCTAGATCATTTACCTCGAGATAGGTTTCTGGCATCATTTCACGTCATGAAATATATTCTTCTACTGATTTTGGCAATTCGATGTTAGCTCCGACTGACACGATATTCGCAATTCATTACTTAACCTTTGAGTTTTGGATAATATAAACATTTCATTGAGGACTTACATAGTTTTAATAGTATTTATTGGCATTATTTACAGACCTTGCTGGCATCATCAATGACATTTACTTAGTTTTTTGAGTTGAAACTGCATTGTTTGTACATCCAACAGTACTTATCATCACTTTATATAAGTTTCCTTGCAAAATCCTTCATAAATTATATAATTTCTTTAATGCGAATGCCGAAGGCTGTTCCGTTCCCGTGTGTCCACAAATGTATTACTTCTTCTTCTTGACACCTAATTATTTGAAAATTCTCCAATTCAAAGTCATTCTGAACTTCATAATTGAGAAATTTTGCATACTATCTAGTTTTTCTTATGTTCTTAGTTATAATTTGTTGTCCACTACCTCAGCTTGATTACAGGCATGATGAAAATTTTCTACGTGGATCATATCAATTTCGAGATTTGCTTTCTTATTTCCCTTGAACTTTGTTACATACGACTGTAACACGTCCACATTAGTTACCCAAAGCAGACTTCCTTTCTCCTGCATCCATATATGAATGATATCTCCCACTTTTTTGATTCTTGCTTGTCCATTCTGAGATAACTGTTATTTTCAACACTAGTCAATATTTGTTCAATGTTAAAGTGATGTAGAATTGTGTCAAAATAAAAAATAATATGAATTACCCGTAACATTCAAACCATCTACGTTCGAAAATGGGTCCTCTCCGCTAATTAATATGGGATGAGAGTGACAACAAAATGAATAGCATATATGCTGAAGTGATGTTTAGAGTCGGTTGGAGGGCTTCATATGTATATAGTAATGATTGAATACCATACATAAGGTTAGGTTAGGTTAGGTTTTGATGTGTGTGAATAACATGTAAAATCAAGAATCATATATACAAAAGATATAACAATCAAAATAAACGATTTAATTTGCATGTGGAACTGGATGAAATTTGCTAGATCAAAATTGGAAGTGTGTATCAAAAAAGCATAGGATAGATCAAAATGTAAAGCCAAATGGAGAAGATAAAAATGATTTTATAATAAATCGATAAAAATAAGTATCATATGTATGCACCAAAAATCGGTCGATACCATATAATTCCTGGTTAGAAAGATTAGGTTAAGATGATTAGTTCTTTTAATCTAACATGACGTGAAGCTGGTCCACATTAAATATCTTGTAACGATAACAAGGAATTTTCTTCTAATGGATCAATATATATCAGAGGTAAAGTGCCTCAGATGTTAATCGATACTGTATATGCATTCAAAATGTGTGTGTGTGTGTCTATATTGTATCGGTAACTATCCCTGTATACGACGTCATTATACCGTGCCCGATTCTGCATATGCGTACAAAACGTGTATGTGTGTACCTGGTGTGTGACATTAGAAAAAAAACTACGTAAAATAGAGCCTTGTGGGAGGGATTTGATATGTACATCGCACAAAGTAATGACTAAATATCATACATATCTATCAAACATGAATGAAAATATATAACTATTGTTCAAGTTGGTTAGAATGACTAGATCTTTGAACCTAACATCGCGTATAACTGATCCACATTATAAATGTAATAAATTGAAGAGCATAAGTTCTCGTGGATCCTACCTGCTGAGTCTCATCCAAACATGTAACAGAGATATTTATAAAATTCTGCAATCAAATCACCTGCAAAAGGATATTTGCTGGATCAAAATTAGAGAAGCGTATTCAAACTGCTAATAATATGTTAAATATACAGTCCTAGTGGAGAGGTTCATATATATCAATATCATACATAACCATCAAACTTGAATAAAAATACATAACTATTGGATAGAATAGGTAAGGTTAGGTTTTAATGCATCTGGCAGTAAATGGTAAATTTTTTTTGCACAAAAATGTGTGTAAATGCCTACATGATGCCCCATACATGTGCCAACGCAGTTAAGCTAACGATATTGTATGTATAAATTTCGCTAATTATGTACCTTAGACATGGTTTATATCCTTGATTTTGTTGACTGCGGACCTTACATTACAGATCTGTAGTAAATACATTGGAGTGAATTTATTCAATATTCGTTATAATAGACGAAAATGGTAGGAGCAACACATCCAATACTACAAAAAATCTTATTCAAACAGTAAAAACCATACATAAACTTGCTAACGCTTTAACATTCATAACAATCACTGACCTATTCGGTAAAGTTACATAAACGTTTTAAACTCTACACCAAACGTTACTTGAAATCAAACGAAAATTTCTGGATATGTAACAAGCAAAGTGAAAAAATATATATCTATATAGGCACACAATCTGCTAAGATTGGTAAAACAACAGTGACAAGTGAATAGATTTCAAATGAATAAAGCTTAAATCACTAAAAAAATACCTAACATAAGTATGAAAACAGGGAAAAATATATACAATTCATGGAATTTTAGGTTGAGATGGGTTAAGTTTACTGCCGTCATCACAAACATTTAGTGAAAAATGGTACAGTGAATTTGATGAATGCTCGAATAAGTCATATATTCTGAATTAGAACGTAATCTCATAACAAAGTCTGAATTAATCAATAACTACTAAGTGTATAAACTGCAAACGTATCACAAACATTTATAAAAGTATGACGTGCGGGAATAAGCATCTAGTAAAGACGTGCAAGCGGATAACATAATTGAGATGAACATTAATTATTGAAGAAGTTTAACATTAACACTCTACATAAATCCGATAGAATAGATCTCCAAGATGACAATGAACCGGGCCCAAATGCAGTGTCGAGAGGTAAAACATAGAATTATTTTGGATCATTACATCCAATTAAGCGTATTTTAAACCCAACATTCCATGAAATTAGGCAAATTTCTATTAAATACAGATATATTTCTATGATAACCAATCAAAAACATACTACAACAACTATACAATGGCTAAATAAGATTCTCTACTCTACCCCAACCGACAATTATTAACTAATATAAACGGTGTATCTCACGACACCTAGATGATAAATCATACCCCAATATCCCACGTGATCTGGTTCATGACTAAGAACATATACTAACATAACAGTCATACCGAAAATATCTGACATTTAACACTGAGTTAATGGAAACAATATTATTTTCACTACGATACCTAATCAAATCTATTACAATTCCCTAGACCTAACTGATGCTACGCCTCTAGCAGGACAAAATCCATCCCCACTGTGTCGTAACAACAAAATCTATAATGCTTTACTAGGTCACTTCTCAGTAATCTACCACTGATATATAACAAATTTCAAAGGAAACCTCCAGTCACGTACAATACTTCAGACATACCTTGCATTGTTTAACCCATCGTCTCTGAACAAAATCGAGCAAAGTCACATCCTGGATATAACCAAGAATCTATACACTGGTACAGTGGTCAAGAATGAAGGTGACATGAGTCTCAGAGAGCCCATGAAAAGCTGGGCTTCTGTTCACTGATGACCTAAGTAAATCACTACAACGATGAGCAGCTTGTCGCATAACCTCTCGAACAAACCAATGGACCTTACGATCGACGCCCACAAGAACGTACATAATTCACGTTGAACATGGATGAACTCCACATGACCCCCTAAGAGTGTAAACCACCTAAACACCAGTACCAATCCATCCAGTAAATCGCCATGTAAAACGTTACACAATACATTTGCTAGGGATCAATGATGAAAGTTCCACAAAGATGCAGTACGAACTTACACCACTTAAACATACCGTTATATGATTATAGTGGAGAAACCTACAACAACAACAACATATATAAAAATAGCTAAAAAACGATTATCTACTCTGCTCTAATTCACATAAAAATTGTAATACACTACAGTATTCACCATAGTAAATCGGTCTGCTTACACAAATTAACGTAAACAGAACGAGCTTTTGCCTAGAGGATTCTCTAAATCTTCCTAAACATTGAAGAACGGTCCTACACAAACATACAATAACCTAACAACAAGATTAAGTTTGTAACAAATGGGATTTTCTATATCTATAATGACCATGTCAAATATTGTGCCAGGATGTAAGAAGATATACAAAACACTGAAAACAAACAACATGTAACTAAATTATACCTGAAATAATGTTCTATATTACAGATACAAACGTAATATATTCCGATATTGTATTAATTACCCAATACCCTGCATTGAAGATGGGAACTGTAAAGAGAATATACAAAACTGAACGAAAATACTGTATACTACACAATCGAGTCATACCAAAGCAAGAAGATTAATGCTCTACCATACCCAATACATACATCAACAGCCGTGACAAACAAGAAAAAACTAGCATGTAATCAAACAAATAACTAATCTGAATGAGATACCAAGACATTCGGGCAACATAACTGAAACCTATAGTAAATGATGTGGAATACTTCTACACGAATACGCTACAGTACATACAAAAATCTGATGAAATTAGCCTCAACTCAGTCCAAAACAGGGGTAAATTAACATCTCTTTAACTAAAGTAAACATGACTTAGTCGTAACAGAATGCGATATATACATAAAGAATACCACAATGATGCAGCAACCGACTAATTATGCCTGAAATAGTGTGGAAAATGCAAACCTAAAATATCCTAAAATTTCTATAACTGTATGAGATAACTATTCAAAATTCCGAAAAAAATACAAATTCAACATATATCAGCTGATCATTACTAAGTAAACATAACATAATATAATAACTTACAATAAATCCATATCGTTCAGCTACTTTCACTATTGGAACATCGCGTCAATGGAAACCGATATATCTGGTTAAAAACCTGGATAATGAGTTATGGAGTATACAGAATTTCGTAACGAAGCCACAGCATCATAAGAAATATATACATTAACCCACAACCTGCCAAACAGATAAACCATACTATTCCTATAGATATTATACACATATGAAATAAATTGATGGAAAACACAAAACATTGCCTAAATTTCAATACCAGGCTGGTACCATACAGGGTCGATCGCACACTAAAGCTGCAAATTGAGTTATAAGACATACCTACCACACTAATCCCATTAACAGTATATATAGTGATAAATGAACACAACAGACAAAAAATCCCAACCCCAACCGCTACTAATCCACCAATCAACCATCGAAGGAGTCAACTATACCCCAAGTAGATGAGAATACAAACATATATGTAAAGAAAAATATATAGAAACAATAAACCATCCATAAATATATAACGGAGCAGACACTCAAACATATCAATCATGCCACGGGAACAAATTTATAAGACAAAGAACAGCTAA
The DNA here is from genome assembly GCA_016164225.1 of Gammarus roeselii. NCBI lineage: Eukaryota > Metazoa > Arthropoda > Malacostraca > Amphipoda > Gammaridae > Gammarus > Gammarus roeselii. The sequence continues at coordinate 11,484 of SDVV010012501.1, forward strand.
CAGCAATCTCACCTAATTAGCCAGAGCACATCCAAAATTTTGCTATGGGATCCCTACACCGCACTGCACCAGAAAACTTGCTCTAACACTATTCATACCAGAATCGAATAAATATATATAACGAGCAACAGTTAGTGACCAATTATACCCCACTACAGTTATCTAAAGAAGAAAAAAACATATGCAAATTCAATAAATATAAAAATACAATAAAAATTAACATGTTCAAATTATAAAAACTACCAATCTTGGCCGTAAGCCTTCGCGTCACCCGCCTTCGCGTCACCCGTTAGCCGCCTGTCTGACTCCGGCCGTCCATGAAAATGTGGGGTGCAAACTCCCTAGACGGAAAAGGAACTCTATTTATTACTTTCTAATTCCTCCACTAATTTGCTTTTGGACGTTATATATACTATTTATACTCAACATATGTGGCCAAGAAAGTGGACCACTATAGTAGTCTTGCACCAACCCACCCTCTGAAGCCACATTTCGAACAACAAAATATTGCAGCGAAGCGAAATAAGCATGTGGAAACAAATGTGCAGTGTTCCAATAGGTATTCTCCTTTGCAATACGACAATGATACATCCATATTCAATGAGGAGATGCCTCTGCAATCATCCCGAAGTGACACCAACTGTCCTGTCTGTATAAACAAATGACTAGAGGCACAAACTGTTCAAGCTGGGAGCAGCAACCACCCCTCAGCAACCATGTCTGTAAATACCCATCAGAAAATAAATAATATCGTGATTAAACATATAAACGTTAGAAGCTTATGAACAGAGATAGATCACATCAAAATGATGATGAAGGAAGACTCAATTGACATTCTATGTCTGACTGAAACCTGGCTGGAATCTGACATTAACACTACCTTCATCGAGATTGACGGCTTCAATGTTTATAGATAAGATAGAAAAAGGAAAGAAGGTGGAACCGTGATTCATGTGCGAGAAGAATATGCCTCTTCTCAAGTAATGCTTAGTGACAGCAATGAAGTTGATGACCTTTGGGTGAACATCTAGGTACGAAAAAACTGATCGTTTTGTTTCTGGTTCTCTTTACAGATCACCCAAAGCAAGTGTACAGTCTGTTCAACACATCGAAGAAAGATTTCGAGAAGCTATCCGCTTAGGAAAGACGCTGTACATTTTGGGAGATTTTAATGATGATCAACTGAAATTGAAATCCAACAATTTGAAGCCGATTTTAGACAGACTCGGGCTGCATCAGCTCATGAAAAGTGCAACAAGAATTACACCCGAATCCCAAACTGTATTGGATCTGCTCATAGGTAACAATCCGTCTTCCATTGTTACCACAGACGTGGAGCCCAATTCTTTCGAGGATCACCATGAAATAAACTGCATCGTCAACCTCAAAAAAGAGAAGAAACAAGTATTCAAAATAACCTGTCGTACTAAAAGAAATTACACTGCGGATAATTTCAGAGCACAACTAGTGGCAAACGTCGAGATGATGAAGCCAATACATAGCACAAATAACGTCACAGAGCAAGCCCAATTACTCACAGACTATCTTTTCACATGTCTGAACACTGTGGCACCAACGGAAAACTAAAACAATGAAAAGCATGCCGGTTAATTGGATTACAGAAAAACTGCGAAACGAAGTTGCACTTAAAAATATCTCAAACGCAGAGCAAAACGAATCATCACTTGGTTACAATTATTTCGAATGCAAAATAGAAGAGTCAAACGAGAATCTAGGAGGGCAAAAATTAAATACCATCATGAAGAACAAGAACAGTGCCAAGACAATCAAAAAGAAACGACGTGGAATGTACTGAGAAGAATTGTTCCTTACAAAAAAAAAGATCACCTCGCCTACTTATCCGAATACTCAAGCAACTTCAGAGAAGTTTAACAACTACTTCGCTGGAGTATCAGCACAGTTATTAACACCTTCATAGCAAGTGAAAACTTTTCCAGAGATCTGGAAGGATGCAATCATAAAAGCAATTCATAAATCTGGGGACAAAAATGAACCATCCAACTTTAGACCGATCAGTCTTCTGCCTGTCCTATCCAAGATTCTAGAAAAAATAATATCTAACAATTGATTGATTACCTCGAATCAAACAAGCGGTTCAATGACTGCCAGTATGCTTATCGGCGAAATTTGTCAACAGAAGACGCACTTATGAGCATCACTGAAGATCTGTACAATAACTTTGATGAGGGGCAGATATCTCTGCTGGTATTGCTAGACTTATCGATAACATTCGACAGTGTAAACCATACAATTATTTTTAGCAAGCTCCGCAACATCGGAATAGACACTACTTGGTTCGAAAGTTATCTGATGAATCGGCAACAATCAGTTAATCTCGATAACGCATCTGCGTCAAATTCGGCCTCAGTTGCCTTTCGGGTCCCTCAAGGTTCGATACTTGGCTCTTTGTTGTTCCTGGTTTTTGTAAATGACATCGACTGTAAAATACCAAAAGATCAAACAAAAAGGATGTACGCCGATAATGTTCAAATATTGCTTTCCCGAAAGCCGTCGGATCTGAATCCACTGAAAGACGACGCTGAGACAGTCGTAACTAATCTGAAATCTTGGTATGATAAAAAAGGACTCAAGCTCAACTCTGAAAAAACAAAATGCATCTTGTTCGGCTCGAATTCAAAAAGAAAAGCAGTTCCAATGAATTTCTCCATCAGGATAGGCAAATCTGACATTTCTGTAGAAGATAAAGTTATAAGTCTTGGAGTATGGTTTGATCCCGATCCTTCCTTCAAACACCACGTAACTACTTTGTGTTCCAAGTTGAATGGAACACTTTTGTTCCTAAGCTCCGCAAAAAAAGAATTGGATTTCAAATCAAAATTACTGATTGTCCACGCTACAGTATTTTCTCACATTAACCACTGTCTTTCAATTTGAGGAAAATGTACCTAAACTCAAAGAGAAGAAGTGCGACGTTGTATAAACTTTGCAACAAGAATAACATGCGATGGTAACCACAGAAAACGAGACCACGTAAGTCCTCTCCTCGAAAAATTACAGTGGCTCAAAATTGACAACAAACTGGCACTCCATGAGTCGATCAGAATTCATAAAGATCTTCTAGAAAAACATTTACCCGGCAGCCAAATGCACATTAATTTTCTAGGTGAAAAGAACAATTGATTCACAAGAAATAATGATACTCTGCACGTTGAAAACAGGAAAACAGAAACTGCCTGTCGAACTTTTACGATCACTGGACCAAATTCCTGGAACAACCTCCCAACAAGCCTCAAGAATCTTGAATCCAACGAGTCCTTCAAGAAAAGGCTTAATGAACATTTGTTGACCGATCAATTCAAAACGGTAACTTTGCCCACAAACACAAGCTAAATGCATAATACCAGGACCAGAAAATGCATTCTTTTTTGAGCGACCACCACCACCAACCACAACCACCATAACTCTCAACATTGAGACACCATCTAATCGTTTTTACTCTGACGATACATATGTTTTCTACGTGTTACCGATCACAATTGTTTTTGCCAATTACCATAAGTTTTAACTAGCGTTTTGTCTATTTCTATGTTTTAAAAGTTCCAGTCGTTTTAGTATAATTAAAGAGTGTAATGAGCTGTAGGATGTTGGGGATGGAAGCAAAGAGAGGGCTGTATGAGGGTGTTGTTGTCCCAACTGTACTCTACGGAGCTGAGGCTTGGGGGGTGAGAGCAGAGGAGAGAAGATGGTTGAATGTTTTCGAGATGAAGTGTTTGAGGATCATGGCTGGAGTAACGCTGAGAGACCGGATCACCAACGACGTGGTTCGAATCAGAACAGGGATGGTGAAAAAGTTGGAGAACAGAGTGGATTCGCGTGTACTGAGATGGTTCGGGCACATGGAGAGGATGGATGAAGGGAGATTGGTGAAAAGGGTGATGAATGCGAATGCGAGTGGTCGCAGGCCTAGAGGTAG
>SDVV010012502.1:0-15437 GCA_016164225.1 Gammarus roeselii
AGCATTGCCTTCAAATGATCTCGAGATAGTTGCAGTGACCACAGCCAGCATTGCCTTCAAATGATCTGGAGATAGTTGCAGTGACCACAGCCAGCATTGCCTTCAAATGATCTCGAGATAGTTGCAGTGACCACAGCAAGCATTGCCTTCAAATGATCTCGAGATAGTGGCAGTGACCACAGCCAGCATTGCCTTCAAATGATCTCGAGATAGTTGCAGTGACCACAGCCAGCATTGCCTTCAAATGATCTGGAGATAGTTGCAGTGGCCACAGCCAGCATTGCCTTCAAATAACATCTAAAATTATATTTTCTCTGTTTGAATCATCTTGGGTAAAAATCATTAATATTCCAAGGAGCTCAATGTGGGCTTTCCAAGATCAACAGATGATCTTCAGCAAATTATCACCAGATGATATTCAACAGATTTTCAACAGATGATCTTCAGCAGATTATCAACAGATGATATTCAACAGATTATCAACAAATTATCTTGAACAAAATTAAAAGTTTAACCTATGCCAACCTAATTTATGAAGTAGTTCTAAGTCACGTGGCTTTTCAGAGTTTAATCTGTATAAAGATTAACAGTATAATCGCACTACACAGATGGACTTTCCTGGTCAATTGATCGCATTCATCGACCTGTCATGAACGTGCTTCTTAAAATACATTTACTCTATGATTGTATCCTACATGCTAATCACGTCATCGATTACTTGAAGCCTTTCAAATTATTATAAGATGGAGTTGCAAGCGAATCGTTTTTTCTCAATTAGCGACGACAAAGTTTCTTATTCAGACAAATAAACTATTTCATCGAAATGACCTTGAAGCCATTGTTATAAAACGAAACTGTGCCAATGTGGAAAATTTCCACAAATAACTCGTAAAGACAAAGCGAATACTAAACAGCATGTACCTGTGAGGTATTCAAAATCTCTGTAAACAACAACGAGCATCTATGACGCACCTCTATCCAACTTGCCCTGCTCTGCACTCCCTCTCGTTGCCCCCGTCAGAGAGCCTAACGCCCGGCCAGGGTGGACCAGCAATGCGGAGTACCTGCAGCGCCTCGTGCCCTCGGCGGTGGTGGTCAAGTCCCTCAACACCATCCCTTTGTGGGCCCTGCAGCAGACAGAGATGACCATCAGCAGACAGGTGGGTGGTGGTAGTGGAGTGGTACTCACGGGTAAAGATATTTGGACCATGTTTGTTGTGGTTGTGTTACAGAGGAGTATACGTTGGCATTGAAGCATTACTAAGTCTCTGAAAATATTGTCTCGTCTTGCTTGTTGGGGTTGAACATATATGCTTCTTGGTCTTGACAATCGCAAGACGACGTTTGGTTGGCGTGGTAGGCAGAGATGATCTGAGTGTAGTTCAGGGAGTTAATCAGGTGTGTATTTCAGGGAGTTAATTAAGTGTGTAGTTCAGGGAGTTAATCAGGTGTGTAGTTCAGAGAGTTGATCAAGTGTGTAGTTCAGGAAGATAATCAAGTGTGTAGTTCAGGGAGGTTATCAAGTGTGTAGTTCAGGTAGTTAATCAAGTGTGTTGTTCAAAGAGTTAATCGAGTGTGTAGTTCAATGAGTTGATCAAGTGAGTTGTTAATCAGGTGTGTATTTCAGGGAGTTAATTAAGTGTGTAGTTCAGGGAGTTAATCAGGTGTGTAGTTCAGAGAGTTAATCAGGTGTGTAGTTCAGGGAGTTGAAAAAGTGTGTTGCTAATCAAGTGTGTAGTTCAGGGAGTTAATCAAGTGTGTAGATCATGGAGTTAATCAGGTGTGTAGTTCAGGGAGTTAATCAGGTGTGTAGTTCAGGGAGTTAATCAGGTGTGTAGTTCAGGGAGTTAATCAAGTGTTGTTAATCAGGTGTGTAGTTCAGAGAATCATTCAAGTGTGTAGTTCAGGGAGGTAATCAGGTGTGTAGTTCAGGGAGTTAATCAGGTGTGTAGTTCAGGGAGTTGATCAAGTGTGTAGTTCAGGGAGTTTATCAGGTGCGTAGTTCAGGAAGTTTATCAGGTGCGTAGTTCAGGGAGTTAATCAAGTGTTGTTAATCAGGTGTGTAGTTCAGAGAATCATTCAAGTGTGTAGTTCAGGGAGGTAATCAGGTGTGTAGTTCAGGGAGTTAATCAGGTGTGTAGTTCAGGGAGTTGATCAAGTGTGTAGTTCAGGGAGTTTATCAGGTGCGTAGTTCAGGGAGTTTATCAGGTGCGTAGTTCAGGGAGTTTATCAGGTGCGTAGTTCAGGGAGTTAATCAAGTGTTGTTAATCAAGTGTGCAGTTCAGAGAATCATTCATGTGTGTAGTTCAGGGAGTTAATCAAATGTGTTGTTCAGAGAGTTGATCAGGTGTGTAGTTTTGGGAGTTAATCAAATAGGTAGTTCAGGGAGTTGATGAAGTGTGTGTAGTTCAGGGAGGTAATCAAGTGTGTAGTTCAGGGAGTTAATCAAGTGTGTTGTTAATCAGGTGTGTAGTTCAGGAAGTTAATCAAGTGTGTAGTTCAGGGAGTTATTCAAGTGTGTAATTCAGGGAGGTAATCAAGTGTGTAGTTCAGGGAGTTGATCAGGTGTGCAGTTCAGGGAGTTAATCAAGTGTGTAGCTCAGGGAGTTAATCAGGTGTGCAGTTCAGGGAGTTAATCAAGTGTGTAGCTCAGGGAGTTAATCTGGTGTGCAGTTCAGGGAGTAAATCAAGTGTAGTTAATCAAGTGTGTAGTTCAGATAATCATTCAAGTGTGTAGTTCAGGGAGTTAATCAGTTGTGTAGTTCACGGAGTTAATCAGGTGTGTAGTTCAGGGAGTTAATCAAGTGTGTAGTTCATGGAGTTAATCAAGTGTGTAGTTCAGGGAGGTGATCAGGTGTGTAGTTCAGGTAGTGAATCAAGTGTGTTAATAATCAGTTGTGTAGATCAGAGAGTTAATCAGTTGTGTAGTTCAGAGAGTTAATCAGTTGTGTAGTTCAGGGAGTAAATCAAGAGTGTAGTTTAGGGAGTTAATCAAGAGTGTAGTTTAGGGAGTTAATCAAGAGTGTAGTTCAGGGAGTTAATTAAAAGTGTAGTTCAGGGAGTGAATCAAGAGTGTAGTTCAGGTAGTTAATTTTGAGTATAGTTTAGGGAGTTAATCATGAGTGTAATTCAGGAAGTTGAACAAGAGTGTAGTTCAGGGAGCTAATCAAGTGTGTAGTTCAGGGAGTTAATCAAGTGTGTTGTCAATCAAGTGTGTAGTTCAGGGAGTCATTCAAGTGTGTAGTTCAGGGAGGTAATCAGGTGTGTAGTTAAGGGAGTTAATCAGTTGTGTAGTTCAGGGAGTTAATCAAGGGTGTTGTTAATCAGGTGTGTAGTTCAGGGAGTTAATCAAGTGTGTAGTTCAGAAAGTTAATCAAGTGGTTGTTCAGGGAGTTAATCAAGTGTGTTGTCAAGTTTTTTTTTATGATTTAATGATTTAAAATTTATCTATGGATAATGACATGTTGACAAAATAACAGAAATATCAGAATACACAGATGATACGTACCAAGTCTTCGTCAGCGTGAGCTGTTCTGAAGACAACATTTGCTACTTAGGTGAATTTAATATTAACTCAAAACTAGGGTTGAGGAGTAAGGACCAACCGACGGACATTGTTGGAGGACATCCTCTACTCTCCACTTTTTAATATGTCGAGATAGATGCAAGCATTAAATTGGATCTTTAATTTCAAGAAAAATAAGCAGAATAAGTCTAATCACCGACGTTTACTTTATCATGACAATTTACTGTTTCAACTGTCATTTACTTAGCTTGAGAGCAGAAAATGTCCGACATGAGGTTGTCTATTTAATTTTTCGCACACTGTTTGGCGTACGATGGCACTAATTTGAAACTAACTGCATAGTTAGCATGACGTATTAACATATGCACACAGGAAATAAATTTTCAATGAGTCATAATCTAAGGGTACACTAAATGGACGAGTTTCTACATGAACAAGATAATTGGAAATTTGAGCATGTGAGGCGAGAGAAAATATATATATATATATACAGAATGAAAGCATCTATAGATGAAATGTTGAAACACAACTAGTTGACACGGAAAATAGTTCAGGGAATTGATTAAGTGTGTATTTGAGGGAGGTAATCAAGTGTGTTTTAATCAAGTGTGTAGTTCAGGTAGTTTTTCAGATGTGTAGCTTAGGGAGTTGATCGGGTGTGTAGTTCAGGGAGCTAATCAGGTGTGTAGTTCAGGGAGTAAATCAGGTGTGTTGTTCAGGGAGTAAATCAGGTGTGTAGTTCGAGGAGTTAATCAAGTGTGTTGTTCAGAGGGTGAATCAGGTGCGTATTTCAAGGAATTATTCAAGTTTGTAGTTTAGGGACTTAATCAGGCGTGTAGTTCAGGGAGTTCATCAAGAGTGTAGTTCAGGGAGTTTTTCAAGAGTGTAGTTCAGGGAGTTAATCACGAGTGTAGTTTAGGGAGTTAATTATAAGTGTAGTTCAGGGAGTTAATCAAGAGTGTAGTTCAGAGAGTGAATCAAGAGTGTAGTTCAGAGAGTGAATCAAGAGTGTAGTTCAGGGAGTTAATCTTGAGTATAGTTTAGGGAGTTAATCATGAGTGTAATTCAGGAAGTTGAACATGAGTGTAGTTCAGGGAGTCATTCAAGTGTGTAGTTCAGGGAATTAATCAAATGTGTTGTTCAGAGAGTAAATCAGGTGTGTATTTCAGGGAGTTAATCAGGTCTGTAGTTCAGGGAGTTAATCAGGTAAGTAGTTCAGGGAGTTAATCAAGTGTGTAGTTCAGAGAGTTAATCAAGTGTGTAGTTTAGGGAGTAAATCAAGTGTGTAATTCAAGTAGTTAATCAAGTGTGTAGTTCAGGGAGTTAATTAAAAGTGTAGTTTAGTGAGTTAATCAAGAGTGTAGTTCAGGAAGTTAATCAAGAGTGTAGTTCAGGGAGTTAATCAAGAGTGTAGTTCAGGGAGTTAATCAAGAGTGTAATTCGGGGAGTTAATCAAGAGTGTAGTTTAGGGAGGTAATCAAGAGTGTAGTTCAGGGAGTTAATCAAGAATGTGGTTCAGGGAGGTAATCAAGAGTATAGTTCAGAGAGGTTATCAAGAGTGTAGTTCAGGGAGTTGATCGAGAGTGTAGTTCAGGGAGTTAATCAAGAGTGTAGTTCAGGGAGCTAATCGAGAGTGTAGTTCAGGTAGGTAATCAAGAGTGTAGTTCAGGTAGGTAATCAAGAGTGTAGTTCAAGGAGTTAATCAAGAGTGTAGTTCAGGGAGTTAATCGAGAGTGTAGTTCAGGTAGGTAATCAAGAGTGTAGTTCAAGGAGTTAATCAAGAGTGTAGTTCAAGGAGTTAATCGAGAGTGGAGTTCAGGGAGTTATTAGCACTGCATGGCTACTGCACTGGCCTCGCACAGAGCATATTTGGCACATTGTCCGTAAGGTAATATGTTAGGGTGGAAACGACTGAAAGCTTGGACAAAATAAACGCTGACTGGTTTAGATGGTGTCGACACGACTGCAACTGACCCCTTTGGAGTTAACTGTCCGTAGGCTGCCGAGCAGCAACCTTGCAAGGACGGGCACCACAGGCACTCCATGTCTGCGTTACGGGTAAACGTAGGCTGCCGAGCAGCAGCCTTGCAAGGATGCGTTTAGAGCTCTTCGTTTTCTCTGGTGGAGCGTTAGCTTTATGCGATTGACCGGGAGGGTAATGAGAATAATTTTATCTCTAGAATTTTACTCTAACGGAACCATTTAAAGCAAACAAAAACTGTACCGTTTCGTTGCAGATATGATAGTAGGAGGTCAAACTGGGGTGAAACGGTACGACAATAACTGAGCATTATATAATGTCTGGAGGGCGATGAGCATTCTCACCGCAAATCAATCTTGCACAAGAATTTCAAAGTGGGGTGAAACGGTACGACAATAACTGAGCATTATATAATGTCTGGAGGGCGATGAGCTTTCTCACCGCAAATCAATCTTGCACAAGAATTTCAAAGATTGATGTCAAATAATAAAGTAGTCTCCTGTCGTAATGGGGCAGTTCGGTCATCAGTCTCAGGACAGGAGAGGCGACGGGGACTTCGTCGCCGTGATGAGCCTGGCGGACAAGAAGAGAAAAAGGAACTCTTTACTTACAGTTGTTGTAGAACTTGTGGAATGCCTTAAAAACTAAACTCGGCTAAGCAAAACGATCAACGACACTGATCGAGCAAAAAAACTAACTCAGTTAACAAACGACCGACGACACTGGTCGAGCAAAAACTAAGAGTGCAGGGTGCACTAGAATGTGGGAGAATTACCCTGGTACAATTTGTTACTGCCTCTGAAGGAAGCTAATGAGGTTTGGCCGAAGGTCTGGCCTGAGACTCTGGCCATGCCGACACGTGATTGGCTACAGCCAGACCGGCAGACTGCTGATGTAGCAGAGGGATCTGCATCTAATGGCACCTTCCCAATGGGAGTTAATACAATAGTCTAAAAATATTATACCTTTATCTTAAAAGAAATACAGTATTTACAGGAAGCGAATAATACGATAGTTGATGTGAGGGAGAGCAATGCCGAACTCGACATCGCGAGCCCTTACACGGGCACCACGCGTACTTCATGCCTGCGTGCGGACAAACGTAGGCGGCCGCGCAGCAGCCTTGCAAGGACGGGCACCGCGCGTATTTCATGCCTCCGCTGCGGACAAACTCATTTCAGAGACAGAACTGATATAAATATCTCGTAGGTTACCTAAGTGGAGCAATTGCTCTCCTCGGGTTTGATTTTCGTATACCATGATATGTAACGGTGAATGCTGCTGCCGTTGCTGCTCCTCGACAAGCACCGTTGAGTCGCCGGCAGACTGTCGCCCATACTAGGTAGTTCATATTTGTGGTCCTTCTTTTCCCCTTTTTCTCCCTTCTTTTTATGCCCAGAGAGGGAGGGCAGGAAAAGAAAAAGAAATATACCATCGTGTCGGAAAGGTCCCTCTAGAGGAAGCTACTCACTGACTCAACAATGGATGATATACGTCGAATCTTTGCCGCACCGTAGAGTTGAGCAATTCCTCTCCTCTTGGTGCGGGTTCGATTTTTGTACATCATAGGGTGTGGCGGTGAATGCTGCTTTTGCGGCTCATCAGTAGTCGCTGAATCGCCGACAGATTCACCTAGTAGACAGTAGGTAGTAATCGTACCACATAAAAAAAAGTAAAAGTATATGGTATCCCTCTGAGTCTTCACCGCCGCCACATCGAGTTGAGCAGGACTCTCCTCTTAAACGGTTTCGATTCTCATGATACCGTATATCCTGCATCTGCTTGCCCCGTTTTTAGGGCAGCAGACGGCTACGCAGGCTAGCGGGATGGGTGATTGCGAGTGTCGTTACGGGCTCACTCCCAGTACCGGTGACACTGACGTGGGTTTAGGGGTGGATGTGAGTCGCCGTGACACCTCTCACCCGTAATATCCCGGTCGGAATGATCGTACCGAGATACAGTATTATCAGTCTGTTTACTTGCAATGTTCTTAGTAGAAACTTTTCAGTTTTGATATAGATTTTTCAGTCGCTTGAGTTGGTTAGCAATAGTAATCATTACATTGTGACTTATAATGAAATTATGAATAATAATTAACTATTACCATTACCAGCGACAGGCGATTATTGTTACTACTAACGAAATTATTTGTGATAATAACTTGAATTGCCATGAGAGTTGTGCCATGCTTCTTTCCTATATCCCTATAATTATAGTCCCGACAGCTGCTGGGAAAGTCTTGTCGTTCTCACGTTGAGCAATTCATGTAGCCCAGTGCTCGTCATGCGCGTTTCTGAAGGCATTCACAGATTCAGAGCAAACAACCGCAGCTGGTAAGATGGCGAGCGGGAAAAAGTGTTGCTCTGTAGTCGTGGCGAAACGTTTTCCCACAAGTTTCGCCCGGGAGAGGATTGCCCGGGAGGTGGGTCAATCCTCTCCCGGGATGCCTCTCCATCCAGCTGTAAAGCATGGACTACCAACTCGTTAACTTTTGCTAGCTCTCTCGTTTGTTCCGCCAGGCTCTTACTAGCCTTCTCTATATCAAAACGTAAGTTTCTACTGAGGTTTGCAGCGAAACTCTCAAGATCACGCTTACCATCAAGGTCCTCTTGGACCTTAACCACATCCGCTCTCACCTCCGCAACCGACTCACAGATCCACCCGATCTTATCTCGCATCGCCACACACTCACCGACGACAGTGCGCAGCTGCTCCTCTGGGACACAAACCTTCGCCAAAAAGATCCCATCCACTCTGTCGTCCCCGTCCCTCCTCTGCAGACCATGGAAGGACTCCAGGACCTGGTCGATCCTGCCATCCAGCTCGCAGAAGCGGCAGACGAGGTTCCCGCGTCCTGCTCCTTGAGGTCGCCGAAGGCATGCCTGCTCGTCCTGGGGGAGCAGACCGAGCAGAACTAGATGCAAGGCGGCATCCTCAGACGTCGTCCTAAGGAATCTTCGCACTCCTTGCGGCACGCCTATTTCTTATTTATATTTATGCAATAATTTAGACACTTACGTTTTTCAGCACGTATTATTTAATTAAACACTGAACACCTAATTAACACTTCACAACCGCAAAAGAAACACGAAATAACTGCGAAGAAAACACGACATAGTCTACAAAGAAAACACGTAATAGTCAGTTATTATATGGCACGGGAGTGATAAAACGTGTATTCGGCAAGTGTGTGATAAAACTTATATACTTTCTGACGTCCATCCAAGAGCGGCACATGAAGTTTTCATTGATCACTGCAACGTTCCAGGGTTGGCTCCGCGTCTCACGTTCTGTAGGCTACCTGTTCAGTCGGTCAAATAAATCTACTTATGTCCAGAACCCCACCTGCGGCGAGCAGCTATGGGCAGTGAAGGTGGTACAAGAGATCCTTCAGCAGGCGGGTCTGCCTGCCACCCGCAGCGGTGGCTTGACGAAGGCCCGGGCCTTGGAGAGGGCGCCCCTGCGCTTTTTCCCAAGCTGCAGTGTGGCCTTTCCAATGATCCTAGTGGTGGTTATATTCTTCGCAGTCCTGTCACTGTTCCGGTGAGCAAACGTAACGAAGGGCTCATCCAAGAGCCATGGGGAGGAGGTGTAGGGGTTGATCGCATCTCGCCTTGATTAATTCCTTGTACAAGAAGTCATAGATCTGGTTATACAGGCCCACGGATAGTTAGACAGAGTGGCATCTCTTGCTCTCTCATTTGGGAATTTTTGGGTACTTTAATTTGATACAGAACTTTCTATTTAAAAGCTTTTAAAATAATGACAGTCGCAGGATGAACTTTCCAATGTACTTTGAGGTAGCCATGTACTTCCATTTTCCTAACATCTCTTCTTCTGTGCAGGAACCAGCTGTGTGATATGCTATTTGGGCCACCAGACTGGTCCGATGCAGCATTTGATTACTTTATGATAGACAACACTCAGCAGGTGTGCGGCCTGTCCGTGTTGTCCCTTCTGACGCTCACCTACTTGCCAGGTTAGCCTTATTACTTCATGATGGACAACACTCAGCAGATGTGCGGCCTGTCCGTGTTGCCCCTTCTGACGCTCACCTACTTGCCAGGTTAGTCTTATTACTTCATGATGGACAACACTCTGCAGGTGTGTGGACTGTCCGTGTTGTCCCTCCTGACGCTCACCTACTTGCCAGGTTAGTCTTATTACTTTTCATGATGAACAACACTCAGCAGGTGTGTGGACTGTCCGTGTTGTCCCTCCTGACGCTCACCTACTTGCCAGGTTAGTCATATTACTTCATGATGGACAACACTCAGCAGGTGTGTGGACTGTCCGTGTTGTCCCTCCTGACGCTCACCTACTTGCCAGATTAGTTTTATTACTTCATGATGGACAACATTCTGCAGGTGTGTGGACTGTCCGTGTTGTCCCTCCTGACGCTCACCTACTTACCATGTTAGTCTTATTACTTCATGATGGACAACACTCTGCAGGTGTGTGGACTGTCCGTGTTGTCCCTTCTGACGCTCACCTACTTGCCAGGATAGTCTTATTTACAAATTAACAGAACAATCACTTTTTTTTGTAAGGAATTTATTCTCCAATTCGATCAACCCGTCATACAAGCTGGTGAAAACGATTGAACCGTTGCTACTGCCTATGATTGAACCGTTGCTACTGCTTGTGATTGAACTGCTGCTACTGCTTGTGATTGAACGGTTGCTACTGCTCGTTACACTAGAGATGGCCCATTTCCTAAGTTACTATAAAGTAATCCCCCAAATGATTGGTCAAATATAACTTTTCTTTTCTCGATTTTCTTGATGAAAAGCTATTCCTCTGTAATGTAGTAAGAGCCATATGGTTTAGCATTTCCTGAAGTCGCTTTCATGGCCGATATGCAGATGTCGCACCCCGCTGGCCTATACACTTGTCCCGCAAAGCAGCTGGAGTGCTTCAGGCAAGTGGTATGTAGGTCATCTTTGAGCAGAGGATAGGCACATCGGGAGCAGGTGGACCGGGAAGCCGATGGGTCTTGCTGTCGGGTGGCTCGTTGGCCCGACGTGGAGAGCGTTTTCGGCATTTTCTGAAATCAAGTAGAGAGAAGGATAAGTCGAATGTGAAGACCATACGAGAGTATAGTTATATGATGATATTTGCAGCAAGAATGTTCGATCCGACCAAAAATTGTCTGGTTGTGTCTACAAAGTTTTTTTTCTGTCGACAAAATTTTTGTGTCGACAAATTTATGTATCGACAAAGTATATGTCGACAAATTTATGCGTCGACAAAATTTTGGTGCCGACGAAATTTGTGTCTCCAAATTTTTGTGTCCACAAATTTTTGAGTCGGCAAATTTTTGTGTTGACAAATTTACGTGTCGACAAATTTTTGGTGCCAACAAAATTCTTGGGTGTCGACAATTTATGGGTCGACCAATTTTGTGTGTTGGCAATTTTTGTGTCAACAAAATTTGTGTCGACAAAATTTGTGTCGACAAAATTTGTGTCGACAAAATTTGTGTCGACAAAATTTGTCAACAAAATTCTTGTGTCGACAGATTATGTGTCGACAAATAATGTGTCGACAAATTATGTGTCGACAAATTATGTGTCTACAAATTATGTGTCGACAAATTTTGGTGCCGATATATTTTGTGTTAACAAATTTATGTATCGAGAAATTTATGCGTCGACAAGTTTTGTACGTCGTCAAAATTTGTGTGTGGACAAAATTTTGTGTCGACAGATTACTGTGTCAACAAATTTTGTGTGTCGGCAACATTTGTGTGTCGACAAAATTTTGTGTCAACAAATTTCTGTGTCGTCAAATTTTGTGTTGGCAATTTTTGTGTCAACAAAATTTTTGTCAACAAAATTCTTGTGTCGACAAATTATGTGTCGACAAATTATGTGTCGAAAAATTAAGTAAACAAATTTTGGTGCCGACAAATTTTGTGTGTTGACAAATTTAGGTGTCGAGAAATTTACGTGTCGACAAGTTGTGTAAGTCGTCAAAATTTGTGTGTGGACTAAATTTTGTGTCGACAAATTTTGTGTCGGCATTTGTGGGTCGACAAAATTTTGTGTCAACAAATTTCTGTGTCGACAAATTTCTGTGACAACAAATTTTGCATGACGGCAAAATTTGTGTCGACAAAGTTTAGTTGACAGATTTCTGTCGACAAAATTTTTGGGTGTCGACAATTTTTGGGTCGACCAATTTTGTGTGTCGGCAAGTTTTGTGTGTCGACAAAATTTGTTTCAACAAAATTCTAGTGTCGACAAATTATGTGTCGACAAATTAAATATCGACAAATTTTGGGGCCGACAATTTTTGTGTGTTGACAAATTTATGTGTCGAGAAATTTATGTGTCGACAAGTTTTGTGTGTCGTCAAAATTTGTGAGTGGACAAAATTTTGTGTCGACAGATTTCTGTGTCGACAAATTTTGTGTGTCGGTGACATTTGTGTGTCGACAAAATTTTGTGTCAACAAATTTCTGTGTCGACAAATTTATGAGTCGACAAATTTAGTATGTTGGCAATTTTGTGTAGACAAATTTTGTATGTCGGCAACTTTGGTGCCGGCAAATTTTTGTGTGTCGTCAAAATTTGTGTCCGAAAATGTTGTGTGTTGACAAATTTTATTGCCGATAAATTTTGTGTCGACAAATTTATGCGCTGACAAAATTCCGTGTCAACAAATTTCTGATGGGACGCAGCTCACTTAGAGCCAATTCAGTACGACAGGGCAATAATTGCCGAGCCCATCTGTGGCTTTACGGGCAGCGGGTCACTAATCCACTGCTCAGATGGGCCGCCCCTGTAGATCGAGTGAAGCGGGAGTGTCCTGCGTCCAAAGCAGTAGCGACGAATGAATGATGCGACAGGACAGACCTCACTTATATAGGAATGGAGGGGGTTGAGGTTTTGGGGGTTCTGCCGGACTAGACGCCACTCTGTACCTAGCCGACATTCAGACCGCCAGGCGCGGGAGACGCCACGCGGTACCTAGCCGACATTTAGCGCCGAGCAGCCAGAATTTTTGTTCCTAAAATCTCGAGGACAGTCGAGGAACTTGAAAGTTTCGAGATTTTCGAGTAAGGTTTAAGGACACAAAGGTTTAAATCGGTCGAAAACTCCGTTCAACGAGTATTATCAAAATTCTCTCGTACATACGTCTCTGTTATGTTTTCTCTTCAAGATTCATTCCAATAAAAAGCAGAAGCGCAAAGTCAAACCATATGGCTCTTACTAAGTAGAATAGAAAACGGAATTGCAAACGATTCCCAGTGTTTCCCAACCTAGTCTTATATTAAAATTCACTATGGCGACCTCGTTAGCAGACAGCTGCTTTGTTAAATTGAGCGTTTTCGTATGGTTTCCTTTCTTGGAGTACGGATTTGGAGATATAATACCCAGAGCAAGAAGCTTAGAAAGTCAATGTGTTGCACTGTTGAGCACACAATAGTGAGCAGTTGGCGTACAGCAAGTGTTGTGTAGTCCACAACTAACCTGTGCTGTCTACAATCCTGAGCAGGTCCAACAGTAGAGTATATAGGCGCGAATATGCCCTGGAGAAAGGGGGCGCGAATATTCCCTTGAGATATGGGGGTACGAATATGCCCTGGAGATATGGGGTGGTAGGATAATATTATATCGTGTCATTTGGTATCGCAGGCACCCGTGTTATTTCAATGGGTTTGTATTGCTCGAACTTTATCTAATTTAGGGTATTATTAAACGATGTAGTTACCATTCTAATAGAATATCGTTGCTCGATCATTATCATACCTTGGTTTGACATCTTATTCTCTATTAGAGAATTCCATATTATGGAGGTTCATTGTTATTATACAGCAAAAGGCATAGTATTTGAATTAATCCATCCACTTTTCCCCTTGTTTGTATGTATATATTTCAGAGTGTTTCATCTGGACACAGCGTTAAGATTCAAATAGTAGACGCCGATACGTTCACGTATTGTCAATCCGTATGACTGTGGACAACGAAGCATGTTTTAGATAATTTTTATTTATTTATTACATATTAGGAACATTTACATACATGGAACATTTACATCAATCTATTTTCATCATTTTAGTAGCGGTTGCAGGGTTATACGTTCATGCATTTTTATTTCGTATGCATATGGACAATAAAACATGTCCAAGTTTATCTTTATTTATTTATTACATATTAGGAACATTTACATATAAGGAACATTTACATCAAATTATTTTCATCATTTTAGGAGCGGTCGCAGGGATATACGTTCACGTATTTTCAATCCATATGACTATGGGCCAAGAAACAAGTTCAAGTTTATTTTTATTTATTACATGGTTAAATGAGGAATATTTACATACTAAGAGCAGTTATTCGGAAATGATATTACTGATTGCTATCGTAGCGGCAGACCTCTATCCGTCAATGTCATACAGCGACCTTATCTCGAGTCGCACTCCTCTTGTGACCCTGCCTAATAGCCAGATTGCATCTCTACACGTCAGTTTACGGCACCTTTAATCACTTGCCACGTTGCTGGCAGGAATATTGTTATATCACATTTGGACGTGCATTAGGGGACCGTCTAGGCAAAAAGTTGGATACGCTTTGGAAAATGGGGTGAGGTAAGCTTGCTCGTATAATTAATGTTCTTCCACTGTGTTAGGGTTTATTGATTTTGGCATATCCGCAAGAAATGTTAGCCTGGTACATATCGATTTGGCAGTATGTGTAGGATTTCATTCATTTTTAATAGTATTTGATCGGTTTGGCTGTATATAGCGTTTTATTTAGTGTCGCAGACACCGTTGTTGTTATATTTATTTTTTATTAGATAGTTACATAGTTGCATGGTTACATAGGATCATTCACATAATGTTAGAAACATTTTGATCATATTAAAAGCGGTTGCAGGGGTATACTTTCACGCGTTTTTTCAATCCGTATGACTGTGGATAATAAAACATACATATTCAAGTATATATTTATTTATTTCATAGTAGCATGGTTACATAAGAACATATACATCATCATGTTAGGCACATTTTCATCATATTAGGAGCAGTTGCAGGGGTATTAGTTCACGC
Organism: Gammarus roeselii; assembly: GCA_016164225.1. Classification (NCBI taxonomy): domain Eukaryota; kingdom Metazoa; phylum Arthropoda; class Malacostraca; order Amphipoda; family Gammaridae; genus Gammarus; species Gammarus roeselii. The sequence goes on from SDVV010012502.1 coordinate 14,566, forward strand.
ATTTTTCAATCCGTATGACTGAGGACAATGAAACATATATGTTCAAGTATATATTTATTTATCACATGACTACATAGGATTATTTACATACTAGGAACATTTAAAGAATAAAACCTGAAGACATGGACGTATTTTCGTTATTCACCCGACTACACTCACCAAAGACGGCCTCACCCGGCTTAAGTCTCTTCCATGTTAAATCCTTGTTTACAGTAGTTCCATCATCCACGACACACCGCTTCCTCTTTTTAGTGACGGGAGCTTCAACTCCAATGAATTTTTTTGGAATGTCTGGATGCCCACAGGCGGCAAGAGTTGTGCACGCATCGACATAGTAGCGCATAGTTTCAATCTTACTGAGGTAATTTTAATAATGCGTACAGTTTGAAGCAGATACGCTCGCGCGCGAATGTTGTGTATGGTCTCAAAGTGTGTGTGTATGTTTTCTAGTTATGGATATCTCTGTATTGTTCATGTCTGATTTTGGTTTGTGTCAGGTAATTGACACCTTTTGCAGCTGATTTGTGGCGTCGGAATCGAGAAACACACTGTAACACTTTGGTTGCAAGTAAATGATTTTTCTCTAGTAGTCTTAGGCTGTTTCGCTTTTCAGTAATCTCAGCTATCCTTTCTTTGTTTCATCGTACAAGGAATTATTTTTCGAGTAGTTGGAGAAATCCATGTATTCAGCCAGAAGAACTTTCCGCATTTACGCCCCAATTTCATCCACACCTTTGAGCTGGAGCAGCAACGAGATAGTGTCCGAGTAGATGAGCGAGACGTTGTCACCGTATTTGGGTTTCGGTGTCTCATAAAATATGCTGTAGACTTTTTGCATCAGTTTCTGTTTGGGACTGATTACATATATGTAT